>SNQJ01S0020738.1:113785-133232 GCA_010110895.2 Picea sitchensis | reverse complement strand
TTCGTTAAGCCAAATGGCATGACAAGCCATTCATATATCCCCTCATTCATCTTGAATGTTGTCTTCCATTCATCACCTTCTCTCATTCGAATTTGATGATACCCGCTTTTCAAATCAATCTTTAAAAAAAACTTTGCTCCACTCAAGCAATCCATCAAGTCGTCCATCCTTGGCAATGGAAATATGTATCTGATGGTAATATTATTGATTTCCCTTGAGTCTGTACACATTCTCCAGCCTCCATCTTTCTTTGGGCTGAGCACTATCGGAACAACACATGGACTCAAGCTCTTCTGAATCAATCCTTTGTCCATTAAGTCCTGGACCTGTCTCTTAACCTCTTCATTTTCCTGCAGCGTCAACCTGTACGTGGATTTTTTTGGCAAACTGGCTCTAGGTATAAGATCGATATGATGGCTTATACCCCTGATAGGTGGCAATGAACAAGGTAGTTCATCCACTACTATATCAACAAACTCTCCCAACAACTTCTGGATTTCTTCTGGTAAATCATTTATTCTCGTGCTGGTCAAAAAAACTTTGGGCTTCCTGACCACAATAAATTATGTGTCTTCCTTCTTCTTAACCTCATTAAGAAGTTCCTTCCCACTCATGAGAAGTACAATGTTTCTCATCTCTGTTTTCACTTCTTTATCCTTAATCGGCAGTAACATGTGAGTCCTACCATATTTTTCCAGGGTTTACGTGTTCTTTCTCCCATCATGAACTATGTTTCTATCATATTGCCATGGCCTACCCAACAATAGATGAAAAACATCCATGGGAATGACAACACATAATATTTCATCTTTATATCCTCCTATTTTAAATTCGACTAAACATTGTTTAGTGACATTTACTTGATGTCCTTTTTGTAGCCACAAAAATCTGTACGGGCTTGGATGTACAACAGTCTCCAGCTCCAACTTTTCTACCATCTCTGTAGATACGAGATTGTCTGTGCTATCACTGTCCACTATGACCTTGCATACCCTATCCTTAGTTTTGAAAGCAATCCAAAACACACTGTTTCTTTGGGACGAGTTCTCTTCCTCCTTCTCCGGCTTTAGGAGAACTTTCCTCATCATCAAGGATATTCTGCCCTCAGCGTCTTCTACCTTGACATTCCATCCTTGAGCTTTGGCAATGTGAGTTTCACCATCATCTTTCTTTTTATCTGGACACTCATAGGATTTATTTCTGATTTTTCCACAAGCAAAGTATTTCACTTCACCTCCTCTACCTCTTCCTCTTCCTCTGGCTCGAGGAAAAGTCTTTCTATCCTCATACTTCCTTCCTTGTGAGCTTCCTCCTCTCTTAGGTTGAGGTTTCTTCCCCTCTTCTTTAGGTTTCTGAGTTCTGTCTTGGGAAATTGTTTTACCTCTGGCACCTATCCTTGCAACAACCCTGAATAGGCGTTCTTCTGCAGCATCTTTGACTGCAACTTCTTCATATCCAGCTTCATCCTCACTTTTAGCTTCGCTGATATCCCCAATGTCAACTATGCACCTCTGTGTTGTCTCCATAGCATCAAGCCTGGCACGCAATTTGCGTATTTCTCTTTCTATTGCTGGTTCAGGTAATTGCCTGTCTCTTCTTCTCGGTGGCATGGCTGTAAAATTTTCTCCCTTCTCTCTGCTACAGAAAGAAAAGAATTTGTTCTACGCTCTGATACCAAATGATACAGAACCTCCGAACGTCAGGCCAATATCTGCACGGGATCAATCTTCTTCGAATCCGCGGAACTAAAATAGCTCTTTCGAGCCCTTACTGGAACCCCACAGATCCGATCCACAGGTCCTTCATGAAAACCTCACCTATGCAAACACACACTAGGTGAAGGTCTCCACCTCCATATGACCACGGAGCTTTATCCTCAGGCCAAGGCAAAAGGCACCTTTCGCATTTTGTGACTTCGGGAAACCTGATGTCGAGTCACTGACTCTTCAATCCCCGAAACCTGAAATGCCGAAATTATGCTCTCAAACTACGTCGCATTTCATGACTTCGGGATTTTTAATGTAAAGCGCCCCAGCTCCTTGTCCTCGGAGTTTCCAAAATGCTGAACCCCAAAACTCCGAAAGTTGACTCACCAACAATACGATCGGGACTTTTCCCGAGAAGGGATTTCGGATTTCGCGAATCCCGATGCAAGCCTCTCGACTCTTCAACTTTTGAAACCTGAAATGTTAACAAAGGTTGACTCCTGCTGACTCTTGCCACCTGTCCACCCAGGTTTTTCAGCTTTTGGGACTTTAGTGAACATTCACCTTCGTTCCTCTCCCTCTTCAAACCCCGAACTCCGAAATGCCGAAATTCGAGCGTGAGATTTCGGGACTTTGTGAACCGAGAGTTTGTGATGCAGTGACTCCAACTTACTGTCTCCTCTGCTTCCCAAACCCCAAATTACCGAAATGCCGAAATTCCTCTACAAACGGGAATCAATGACTCATGTTGCTTCTCATCCAACGGTCGCTACTGCTCCTGATCTTTTGAACGTTAAAAGACACTCAGTCTTAACCTCCTCACAGATCTGCGAGATTCGATGGTCAACAGAAATTCGATACTTTCTCCACGAAGAATTTCCACCTGAACTTTGACCTCTACGAGACGATCTTAAACTTTCGTCTCCCTTTGAACACTTCAAGGTACTATCCCTCCTGAGCTTTCACATGCAAACTCAAGCCTTCAAAAGGTATCCTGCTTGCACTCCTTGCGGCGACTTTCAAATAACCTCTAGTTATTTGAGTTCTCGACATTGTGCACTCTTTGCAACAGTTGTCCTTCAACCTTCGCCTTAGTTGATAAGTTGTAAGGCTTCAACTAGCCTGCACACACCTTGCACGACTATGTGCTTCACCTGCACTTCTGCTGATATGAGAGCAACGATATCCCTCCTGAGCTTTCTGAGATAAAACTCAGACCCTCATCAACGCACACCTTGCGGACGTTCACTGTACTCCTTGCAGAAAATCTCAGAAAGAGAAACAATTGAAACTCATTCTTCTCCTCTCTTAGACTTCATACATTCAACATGAAATCATATACACAACATAACATTGAAAACAAATGCATAACAGAGAAAATTAAACAACTGTAAACATACCATTTAACAAATGTAAACAGTAAGCATCACAACACCATGAAAATTTGAGTCAAAGCTTTATATATTAGCTCAAGTGCTCTTGTACATGGGTTCTTCTCTACAGTTCTCTGCTACAGCTCAACAACTTATGAAATTTTTTTTCTCTCGTTAATTCTCTTCCTTTCTACTGATACAAGGGTGAGGGTGTCTATATCCATTTCCCCCCCTACGTTCTTAAACTGTCTAATCTATTAAATTACATCCACCTACTTTCATTAAATGGACTTAAATGCCTATTACATTCAACAGATGAGAGCAATCTCTCAATATCTGTTCACACTTCAAGATATAAATGCAAGTACGCTTCCCCTAGCTCATTAAATTTTCAAAACATCTCAAAATGTGCGCTGGTGCTTTTCCAATTGTCTTCCGCCTTATGCTTGCTTGGTTGGTTGTGTATGAAGCTCCTACATCACTTTCCCCCAAACAATTCTTACTAATATCAATCTAATCTAATTAAAATGAATTGTCTAATCTAACTATTTATAACCTATCCCTTGTAGGATCATTTCTAACAGATAAACACAAAATAAAATAATATTATTAATTGTAGAATTAGTTCATGTCAATCAATAATATGTTAGACCAACAAGGCTACAAATTAAATCACAAATGGTTGCATATTGAACCTGTAATATTACATTTGTATCCATTAGTAACCACAGATGTCAAACAAATAAAAAAATACACACAAAAGTAGTTCATATGAGATATTGTTCAAGAAACTATAAAATTCAATTACACATGTAGAATAGTCCCATATGCAAATGAACACCATTCATGGTTTCCGAAATTTCCTTCCACTCTTCATTCATGAGATAATAGTATCACCATCAAACGATGGAAAAATGTCCATCTTTCATTCAATGGTCTTCCTTTTATAAAACAAGGAAGACCTTTCACATTCTTTAACTGCCAACAATTACATCTCTTAGACTTATTTATTTTGTCTTATCATCTGATTCAAATTTACCATACATATTCATTAATGAATATATGAAAATTCTAAACAAATTTTAATAAGAATCTTAAGTCGTCAAATTATCTCTGTAGGAATTCCATGAGTCACAATTATTGAAAATTTCTTTGACTCTTATCTACTGCATCCTCTTATTTACTCAATTTTTTTGGGAATTTCAGCAGTCAATTCAGTGAAAAGGATTCTACCAACATCTTCTTCACTGCTCCATATTTCCAATGATCCCTCTCACACTTGATGTGGTCTTGTGGATCTCGAGATATGGCCTGTTAAAAAATTCAGAGTCCATTTCCAATCAAATTCGTGCCTCCCTTTTCCTGATTTTTTTGAGGCATTTATGTTGCTAATATATCTCAAATTCATATTCTAACATGTTCTTCTCCCCATTATCTTTCTAATGATCCCTCTCTTGACTAATTTATCATTCTAAGACGTGATTTATGGTTGTCTAAAGTTAACGCTCAACAACCATCGATATCATTGTGGGGTTAATCTCGACTGTTGATTTTGTACTCCTAAATAATGATCCCACATGCATTGTGGGAGGTGAGTCTTAGTAGTATATATTTTTTCCCCTCCCTTAGTAGTTTGCATGTGGAGTTAAGGTAGGTATATAACCTTGACCCCGCATAGATATTTTGACCTCTGATGGTTGGAAACGAATGAGAAAAGTTGTCAACCTGATAACCTGGATATGACAACTTATCACTAGATGACTTATCATGATAACATGTGAACGAATTATCATCCATGGATTATCTAGTGGCTTATCACTTGATAGGCCTATCAGATTTCAATGGTCAGGAAGGCATGTGATGTTGAATGTGAGAATCTGATGGAGATACCAAATGATGGGGAGAGATCGACAAATTAATAAAATAATCCAGTGAGGGAATGGAGGTGTTCAAGAAGATGCCATTTCGGAAAAAAAAAGGGAAGCATGTCTTAAGGTGAAAACCTGAAGACAATATTATGAAGGGTAATATCCGATAGGTGAGATTCCAATCCAAAAGGTATAGGCCTATCGATTTCCAATGGTTGGGAAAACGTGTGCTGTTGAATGTGAGAATCTGATGGAGAGAGCCCAACTAACGGGGAAAGTTTGAAAAATTAATAAAATAATCCAATGAGGGAATAGAGGTGTTCAAAAGATGGGATCTTGGAAAAAAAGGGAAGCATGTCTTAAGGTGAAAACTTGAAAACAATATTACGACAATAGGTGAGATCCCGAACCGAAAAGTGGGGCCCAATGGGGTGAGCATGATATCTAGAAAATAATAAAAAATAAATAAGTACATAAATAAAATAATATAACAAATTTGGGTTTTAGGAAAATTTTAAAAATATGTCGAGATTGGGAAATTAAAAAAGAAAAAATAAAACTTAAATAAAATATAAAGAATAAAAAACAAGATAAATAAAATAAAATCCAAATATAATTATACATCCATGGGAAAATTGGAAAACCAAATAATAATAAAAATATCCCCAATCAATCATAAAATGCAAATTTAGGGATTAATAACAAATGCATGTAAATTCAACCCCTGAGGTAAAAGTAATTTTTCGTTAGTAATTCCTGGAAAATAATAAAATATATATCCATGGTGTAGGTTGATAAAGTCTTAATTTGGAAAGTTCCAGATATTGTAAGTCTGACGATAAAGTCCCATTATGGGAAATTTCCTTATATAATCAATTCTCATTAGAGTAAAATAATAATAAATAAATATTCATGGAAAGTGGGAAGTTTAAAACCATGTGTGGATTTGGAAAACCATGGGTAGAATCGAAAAAATAAAAGTAAAAATAAAATAGGAATGAAATAATAAAAATATAACTATATAAACTTGTATATATAAAATAAACTCTAGATGTGGTTAGGGAAAAAATAGGCTTGTTTCCAAATCTAGGTCAACATTCCACCATGGGTCAAGGTTCTACACTAGGTCATGGTTCCACACTTGGGTCAGGGTTCCATACCTAGAAGTCAGAATCTAAAACATAACATATCATGACAACTCTATATACCTGGATTTACAGATGTTCAAGTTTCACACAATATGTATGTCCTTGAAACAAATCTATATGTCTGAATGCCATGTTAGATAGGACAGGTCAACATGACATGGAGGGAGTCATGTTGGATAACATAGGATAATTGGAAACTTGGAATATGCCTCATACACCATGTTATATGGTACATAACATGCCATCTAACATGCATGTGGGGGGGTTACAAGCAGGCAGAAGGCCCAATTTGTTTTTAGCGATTTTTGCATCTATTTTTAGTGTTTTTTCGAAACACGATTTTCTAATTACGATTAAGGAATTAGGGTTGTTGAATAATTTGGGTCAATGGATTAGGGGTTTTGGATGTCGCAGGATCCTATATATATTTTATTGTAAACAATGACTAGTATATGATGAGTAAATATTATAGGTGCAACTCTAAACATGTTGTTAGTTTTCCTGGTTTGGGTTTCCAGGGTAAAATCTATGTGTAATGTGTGTGTTCCATTGTATCTTTTTTGTTTTTATTAAGAATCCATTGCCGTAATTAATCGTACAAGATTAAAATCTACATTTGGTATCAAATAAGTTATTGGTTTCAAGGGGATGCCTTTGTGGCTAAGGATTTGACTAGGGTCTGTGATAAACCTTGTTACAACGGGAGCTCTGCGGTATCGATTCTTGTGGTGAAAAGAAATGGAGGGAAGTTTAAAAATAGATATCGATAAATTTAATGGATAAAGTTTTTAGCTATGGAAGCTCAAGATCGAATATTTGTTGGTGGAGAAAGATCAATGGATCATTGTGGATCCAGGAACTGCACCTACATGAATGTCAACAAAATAATGAGCAAAGTTGGATTGAAAGGTGAAGAGCACAATCTGGTCGTGTCTCTCAAATTTAGTGTTACAAAATGTGTGAGGGGAAGATACAACCAAGGAATTGTGGAATAAGTTAGAGGATTTATATTAGTCTAAGTACCTAGTAAACAAATTGTTCCTACAGAAGAAGTTGTACATCATGAGGATGAAAGATGGAGACTAGGTAAAAGAGAATTTAAATGCCTTCAATATTATTGTAAATTAGTTATTGTCTATTTATATTAATATTTATGATGAAAATAAGTCTATTAGTTTATTCTTCTCTTTACCAGACTCGTGGGATAGTCTAGTTGTAGCCATAGGCAACACTAAAACTACTTTAAGATTTGATGATGTGGTCTCATCCTTGTTGTTGGAGGAGATGAAGCAGAAGAACACAGAAGATAGAGAAAAAATGACTTATTTTCAAGAGGACGCTCCTAGGAAAGAAATAGATCTAAGTCCTCAAGTGGGAGATCTAAATCTCCCAAAAAATTTGTAAGGGTGTGTTGGAGATGTGGAAAAGGAGGGCACTACAAGAAGCAATGTAGATCCAAAAGTTTTTAGCGAGGGAAGGGATATGATGATGTTCCTTATATAGAAGATAAAACCTTTGTAGATGAAGGAGGGTATGCGTAATTGTCTTCTTCAAGAACACATGCAGATCATGAGGCATGGTTGGTAAACTTAGGTGCATCCTTTCATATGGTTCCTCATAGGGAGTGGTTTTTCAAATATGAAAGGTATGATGGAGGTGATTTTTTTCTAGGAGATGAATCAAAAACCAAACTCATAGGAAAAGGAAAATTCAAGTTGAAGGTCATGGATGGAAGGATTATAACACTCCTTGGTGTTCTACACATCCCATAATTGGCCATAATTTTGATTTCTCTAAGCAAAATGGATGATGTAGAGGTAAAAACAATGTTTGAAAAAAGAACCTATAGGATGGTTCGAGGGGCAATGGTATTGCTGAAGGGAGTTCATTTTGGAACTCTATATAAGCTGCCAAGAAGCACTATTAATGATGGGTACAATAGTTATGTTGTTCCTAATATTGGAGCTGAAGAAGAAGAAAATCCTATTGTCTCTGGAGAAAATACTATGTTGTGGCATCAAAGATTGGGGCAAAATGAAGAGAAGGGCCTTTGAGTACTACACGATAAAGGTATGGCTGAAGGTATGGCCAATTTCTGTTTGATTTTGATTTCTAACATTGTTTATATGGGAAGAAAAATTGTGTAAGATTATGCTATGGAGCTATGAGAGTAGAGGGGATTTTACAGTTGGTGCACATTGATGTATTTGGACCTATGTTGGTGCCATCACTGGGAAAATATATGTATTGTGTCTTATTTATAGATGAATTCTTGAGGAATACATGGATTTATTTCCTCAGGAATAAATCTGAAGCCTTTGACAAATTCAAAGAGTTTAAGTCTCTTATGGAGAATCAAATAGAGAAAATAATTAAGGTGTTGAGGATGGATAATGGTGGATAATTTTGTGAACATGAATTCAAGGAATTATGTAAGAAGTGCAGTATAGAAAGGAAAAATACTACTCCATACACACTTCAATAGAATGGAGTTGGAGAAAGGATGAACAATATGTTGATGGAAAAAGAAAGGAGCGTGCTTAGTGGTGTCAAGTTAGGATAATAATTCTGGGTAGAAGCAGTGGGTACTGCATGTTACTTGGTCAATCAATCACCCTCATCAACATTGGATGAGGACTCCATGTGAGGTATGGACTAGTAAGAAACCCTTTCTTACACATCTCATGGTATTTGGTTGTGATTCCTATGTTCGTTCCAAAGGAAAATAGGAGTAAGATGGATAAAAAGGATAAAAAGTGTTTCTTTATTGGTTATAAATTCAGTTAGAAAGGTTATAAGATTTGGAACCGAGAAACTAAGAAGGTAGTGTATAGACGATATGCGGTATTTAGAGAAATCAAATATGTTTCCAGACAAGAATTCCTACCAAGGGAGGAATAACTAGAGAAAATATAATTTGAATTGAAGATAATGAATCAAACTCTACAAAATAACATGAATAGTAATAATAAGAAGACACTCATACTCCAATATTGAGGAGATCGGTTTGAGAAAGAAGGAAACTAGAAAGGTATACTCCACCTGATTTCTATTCAAATTTTTCTTTGTTTATTACTAATGATGATCCTAGAACTCTTAGGGATGCAGTGGATTCAGAGGATGACAAAATTTGGAAAAAGGCCATGGTTGAAGAAATGACATCCTTGGAGAAGAACGAGACTTGGGATCTAGTGGATCTGCCAAGTTAACTTCTCTTAGATTTATTTTATCTGTTTCTTTTGCTTTTGATTTTGAATTAGAATGGACGGATGTAAATACAAAATTTCTACATGGGCATATGGACGAAGACATATACATGAAGCATCCATAAGGATTTGTTGTGAAGGGAAAGAAAGAGTCAGAATGTAGGTTGAAAAAGTCCCTATGTGGGTTAAAGCAACCACCAAGGACGTGGAATCATAAAATTGATACTTATATGTTGGGACTTGGCTTCACAAGGAGTAAAGCCTATCGTTGTGTGTATTTCAAGTTAGTTGGTGATCATCTTATTTATTTTGTCCTATATGTGGATGATATGTTGCTGATAGGAAATGAAAAGGAGATTATTTAGGGTGTGAAAACTCAGTTGTCCTCTAAATTTGACATGAAGAATTTTGGTGCTGCAAATTTCATTTTGGGCACATAAATTAAAAGAGATCGGAAAAAAATGAAACTCTAGTTAAATCAGAGGAAATATGTTGAGACAATATTGTATAGGTTTAATATGAAGGAAAGTAAATTGGTTAGGGTTTCTATTCTTGTAGTTGTAAATTTATTTTCATATCAGTGTCCCAAGACACAGGAAGAGGAAGAGGACATGTCTCATATTCCATATGCTAGTGCAGTTAGAAATTTCATGTATGCAATGATTTGTACTAGACTGGACATTACAAATGCAATGAGAGTTTTGAGAAGGTATATGTCAAAACCAGGGAAGGAGCATTGGAAAACAATAAAGAGAGTTTTCAATCATTTGTGTGGCACTAATACTTATGGATTATGTTACCAAGGAAGACCAACATTGGACAAAGTGTTGGAGATACATGGCTTTGTTTGATGTAGACTGGGCTAGATATTTGGATGACAGAAGATCTACAAGTGGGTACACGTTTAACCTATTTGGAGGAGAAATCAATTGGATGAGAAAAATACAATCTATAGTGAAACTCTCAACTAAAAAATATGAATACATGGAAGCCACTCATGCAAACAACAAGATGTAAGCATACATTGTGATGGTTAGAGTGCAATCTCCCTGGTGAAGAACCCAACTTATCATTCAAAAACAAAGAATATGAATGTTTAGTATCATTTTGTGAGAGACATGGTTGATATAGGAAGGTGTTGTTGATGAAGGTGGACACTTTGAAGAATGTTGTAGATTCATTGACAAAGTCTGTGAGCACTAAGAAGTTCTCTTGGTGTAGAGAAATAATAGGCATTGATGTTATTGGTGTGATTAATTGTCTAATTAAATCATCCAATGGATTCAATTGTCAACCCAGGGTAAGTCTTTTATTACAAGGTTATTGTGCACTGTTTATGCAGACAAAGAACTCTCCTAACACTTTCTAATGAATGAAATCCACTATTCACACATTCTCTGCACAACTATTATTAACAAACTGAATCCTTATAACAAATTAAGTTTCAACCAAGTAAGATTCTTAAAAGTAATTCATAAGAATCAATCGACCTTATTTAAATGAGTTGCTAATCACTCACTCCTTCCTACTTATGAAATCTCAAGGAAATTCACAAAACACACTGCTAAAAATAAAAGAACACGTATGTCAACAATATTCTTCTGTAAAGAAAACACACCCTCACTACAGTTAATCATGACACACTCTTGGAATTGAAATGATTGTTGCATTTAACTGAAAACTCACGCATACATTATTGGAATAAAGCACTTGCTGAAATTGAATTGAGAACACATTCATGTAGAATTGAAATGAACACTTGCTGCAATAAAAGAGAAACACACATACTGAATTGAAGTGAAACACACCAATAGTAAATCAAACTCTAACAACTATAATTGAAACAATTCACTCACATCAATTATCTGCATTAGGAATTGAACTAAGTAAAATAATAACAATACGATCTAGTGATGCTAATCTAACTAATAATACATGAACAACAACCCTGCTAAAGAGGAGGGCCCTTCCTCCTTAGTAGGGGTGAAAAACTATAGAAACTACAAATTTAAGCACTAATAATCGATACCACAACTTGTCAGATATTTATTATTCAATCAAGAGGTGCAGATACAATTGTTGTTACACATGAGTCTGTCGACTATCCTCTATTCTCTAAAAACTAGCCTAACCTGGGAGAAAATATGCTCTACCCTTTTAAACCTTTTCTTCCTCTTCTAATCTTGGAAATATTACAATTATGAACAACCTTGAGAATCTTTTGATTCTCAAGAGATTTGATGTAGTCTTAATTAATAAGATACAGAGGATACAAAATATTCCTATAACCGATTACAACTTATGTAAATGATTTTTATGGAAATAGTCGATCGAACTGTCATGTTATCTAGGAAGACATCCCATGTTCAAAACATAAAACAGTTGGGACCTTAAGGTAAGCCACATTATCAAATAAATAAATCCTTGACATATGCTTCCACGGGTCAATGGTATAGTCATCATCAATAGTGATCCTTCGGTGGTAACAACATTCTATAGTAGTGGAATTTTCATATCAAGTCTCAGAGTAGAAACACCTTGGAGTAGCAACACCTTGGAGTAGCAACACCTCAGAGTAACAACATATCGAAGTAACAACATCTTGGAGTAGCAACACCTCAGAGTAGTAGCACCTCAGAGTCACAACACCTCAGAGTAGCAACATCTAATTATTCTGCAAGATTCTTTAGCAATTAATCAGTGGTTACCCAACACAAACATCATCCTTCCCTAAATGAAAGAAAATATTAAAGAATCAACACATCAAATGACTTAACATACCAGTGTCAAAAAGGTAATTCTTGAACCATGATAATTAGGGAAAAGGTGTGAATAGTAAATAAAATGGTATGAGATGGTAACAAAATGATGGCAAAAAGGTATCATTCCCATGACTCAACATCTCCCCCCAACTGAAGAAACTCCATGTTCTCATACATCCCATCAATATGAGTCCTCAACCTCCTCCTATATATGTAGTGTAGTAAGGTTGTATGCTTTAGCAATATCCTCATTAATGCATCTGTACACATTACTCATGAAAACATATATCCAATAATCTTTCTCATACTGAGCCTGATATTGTTGTTGGTATTGTCTTGTAGGGAGCCAAATAAGAGGGAATCTATACCTAAGGCTAAGCCACCTAGATCCACTCATTGTCATGCACTCCATATACTTATTCAGTCTCTGCAAAGCATGGACAAATTTTGGGTACCCATATGGATCTCGTCTTTTCAACATCTCATCAGAGGTTTCCCACCTCAGTTGAATACCATCCAGGGCATCCTTCAACTGCATATTGATACATTTAGGGAATATATCCAAAATAAGTAGTCGAAGCTTAATCAGAGTAGCATCTCGTTCATCTGCACTCAGAAACCGATTATGTTCCTTGATTATATTGACAGTAGGGGTAGGTTCTCCCCTAACCCACAACATTTTCTCGGCCTGAGTTGCCTTGATGGCCTCATGGGATGCCTTCCATTTCACATGGTTACTAACAAATGAAGTGAAGTCCCTCATTTGAATATCTCCAACATAATGACATAGATTAAATCTCCTCTCCCCAAAAATAAAATATTCATGTAAGTAGAGTTCACAAAGCAGGTGTTGGTCTGCAAGAAGACTCTGGAAGAAGGTCTTCAAGAAGGGAATTGTGGTATCAAAACTGCAAGTCTTATATTATTTTATGGCCATCAATTGAAATAGGAGGAATTGCTCTTGCAGAAAGAATGGGTAGGCATGGGATGGGTTTTTTCAACTTATTAGTTCTTGTGTCAGGTTGCAAACTTTCATCTTTGTATCTTTCAGGGATTTGACTTGATATTCTATTTCCTTCAACTTCTGCCTCATTCCCCTCATATTCTTATTTCTCTATTCCTGGAATGATAATTTTTCTTCCCATCTTTCTCTTAATTCCAAAATAACCTTTCTATGTTCCTGAGTATAAATCACCCCTTCTTGGAGTGATGTGGCCAGTTGTTTCCACTTTGAAAATAAATATTTCAACATTGGGGGATGTCATTATGCACTTTTCCTTCTCAAATTGAGTGTCCTCAATTCCAGGAATTACTGGTTCTTGTGTAGAAACAACCTCTGTGACAAGACTTCCCATATTCCCCTGAGAAGGCTCAGTTGTTTCCTTTTCTCCCTGAGTTGCAACACCCCCATTGGTGACAAGAAAAGGCTCTTCCATTACTGCATCCAGGGCTGCTGGTTCTTATGTAACAACAACATCTTGGATGGGTTCCTCTTAGTCACTTTGGGTAGCTTCAAAATCCCCTTTGTCTTCCACAATACATTCCATTTTGGTGCCAATTGAATTAAAATTAGATGGAGGTGCATCACTTGATGTGCACCCTTCTCGAATAAATATTTCTCCACAGGATGGAAACAATTTTGTCTTGCACTTGTATGTCCCTGATGTCATGGTTTCAGGGTCACTTGAATTTTCTAATAATTCAACAACTTCAGCTAGGGTTCCCAAACCTGGAGAAGTTGCACCCTTTCAAAATTTTCCTTTCAAGACCCCGAGTTGTTTCTCAAGCCTAGAGTTTTCTTCCTTTAATTGATTTACTTTCTCACACATGGGAAGAGCCTTACCTCGCTTAGAGCTAGTGCTTCTTGCTATTGCCTTCCTTTTCCTCTCAATAGGTTCTTGTGGGCACTCGACATCAATCTGTGGTTCAACTAGTGCTACTGTTGAAGAAGACCTAGTTCTTCTTGCTTTTTTTTTCCCTTTTTTTACAATAGCTCATTCTTAAAGAAGTTCTTGTGGGAACCCAGTGCTAGTTGATGGTTGGACTGGTGTTGTTGCTGAAGAAGGCCTCACTTTCCTTGGCTTTAATTTTTCCTTCTTTATAATAGTTCATTCTTCAACAAGTTCTTCTGGGAACTCGGTCCCGATCAATGACTCGAATGGTTGGGCTGGTGCTACTGTTGAAGAAGGCCTAGTTCTTCTTTAAGGCATGTTTTCATTAATCACTTGAAGTGATATTGTTTTCCTTTTCTTCCGCTAAGAGTGTTCGTCTATGACTGGGAAAGATTTGTATTCTTCAGCACATGGGTATTCTTCTATAATATCCACTTCGTCACTAGATGGTACTGGAAAAACATGTTGCTTAGTGGAGGGATTATCTTGAATTTCGGCCCCATTAACCTATTCTTCCTTTCCAGGGTCTTCTTGGTTGATTTATGTATCTCCTGCACTTGGATATTTTTCTGTATCACCCCCTTCATTCTCTGTGTTGGTTGCTTTGTCTTCCTGTTCTATTTCTGTTTCTCCCCCTTCATTCTCTGTGTCATATTCTTTGTCTTCTTTCTTTGTTTCTGTCCTTGTGAATTCCTCTGCTCCCATGGTCATATCATCATAAATACCCTCTAGCTCCCCTTCTTCCTGGTTTTTGAACTTTCCATCCTCGGGACTATTTTTTCTATTAATGAATTCAAGCTCAGGGTTAGCTTCCATTTCTAATTCTTCTTCCTCCGTCACTCTTTTTGTATCATCTCTTCTTTATATTTCCAAACCCTGTGTTTCCGTGTGACTAATGAACTCATGCCATGTAGCATTCCTTTTCCTCAATGCATGAATAACCAACAATTTAATCAACCCATGATTTTTAATACATGTCTGTGACTGTTTGGAATGACGAACAAATCCCATCATAGATTTCAGAGACTCTAACAAAAAGTATGGGATATTGAGAAGATGACTGTGATGGAGGTGGGACAGTAGCATAAAATGGTAGTTATAAACAATTGAAAATATACCTTCACATGTAATGTATCGCTAGATGAAATATGCTACATCTTCCAAGGAAAAGAAAGTCAGGTTATGTTGATGACCTTACCTTTGTTTCTAACCTATTCTTCTCCTCTCATAAAGTTCATCTTAGCTGCTGGGATGAACGCCTTCTTGTTGAAACAAATTACTCCAGTCCTTGGTAGCCCTGTTACTTCTGCAACCGTTCCCTTAGTGACCTCAATATGCAATCCGTGGACTGATGAACATGTTCCATCTAAGATATGGGTGAACTCTAGGGAGACATCATTGTGAAATCCTTGCAATATCTCAAAGAAAGTCACCCACCCTGCATTTTCAAAGATTTGGTAGGCCTCCGGACATCTGTGTAGTAATTCGACTTATTTGGGTTCATGTGGAACAATCAAACCTACCATTGTATATAATCAAGTGATGCAGAGTGGACTTTGACAAGGTGAGTTGCAGTTTTAGACATGCAGTTGGATGCTTGGAATAGATTTCCAAATTAGGGAAATCGGGGATATGACAATTTACACTGGAGTTGGTAATGATGGGGTATAATGGAGGCATTATGTTATTTATGACAAGTTAGTGTGGAAGCATGCAACTCAAAATGACGTTCCCCCCCAACTAAAGGTGGTAGGGTTTGGAAGTACATGTGTAATGACACGTTGAGCTTTAAATTCACGTGAGAAAGTAGGAAAAAGACATTCTTGTGAGGCCACTTACCATACTTCCCAAGTCAAAAAATGAGTGTAAGTCATGGCCACTCATGGAGGATGATGCATTATCTATTGTGAGTGTACTTTATGAGGTACGGATATAGAAATATCATACACGATTTATGATGCGAGATCTGAGAGCTGTAGCAGAATATCACATCATTGAGCTAATGAAAAGAAATAGAAAAGTGGTGATAATGAAGCTGAGTCATGGCAAAGAAATACGTGTCAATGGGTAATAATTCTGTTGTGTGAAAAGGTGAGTGGGATGAGTGTTATCACAAGATGGTTCATAGCTAGTAGCACGAGTTGCAGTAGTTGGAAACAAAGAAAATGGTCATTGCGAGACGAGTTGTAGCGATTTGCAGTAGATGGCATTGAGTTGCAACCAATGACAATGAGTTGCAACAAAGTCGATTTCCATTGAAATGAGTTGCAACAAAGTAGATTTCCATAGAAATGAGTTGCAGCAAAGTGACAATGAGTTGCAGTAAGGCGGATATCTGTCACAGGACGCGTTGTAGCAAAGCGACAACGAGTTGCAGCAAGGCGACAATGAGCTGCAATAAGATGAATATCCGTCATCGGATGAGTTGCAACAAAGTGGCAGCGAGTTGCAAAAACATGGATATTTGTAATAGGATGAGTTACAACGAGTTGTAGTGAGGAAAAAACGAGTTGTAGTGAGGTAGAAGCGAGTTACAACAAGGTGATAGTGAGTTGCAACACAACGACAGTGAGTTGCAACAAGGCGACAATGAGTTGCAGCAAGGCGACAGTGAGTTGCAATGAGTTGTAGCAAGGCGACAACGAGTTGCAACGTGATGAATTTCCATCGAAATGAGTTGCAACAAAACAAGTGGATTACAATTAACTCACTCAAGTGTCTTGAAATGATATCACTTTGCTACAAAAATAGAATCCTATAAAAAACTTGGTGCATTAGAGAAAAAAATTCTTTCTCTTTTATTTATTTATTTATTTTTATTTTATTTTATTTTATTTTATTTTGATGGTGCTGTAAAATGATGTTCAGCTCCAATGATTTTCAACCCTGGATCTGAGATAACATGAGAAACAAAAAATTCTTTAGAAAGTGGTTTATGATACATTCGAAGTCGATGGCCATTGGCCAGTAAATATATTTGTGAGCCATCTATGCTTATGAGTCTGACAATCCCATTATCAAAAACTGTATCCACTTCATAAGGACCCAACCATCTAGTGCACAACTTCCCCTTGAAATATTTAAACCTGGAATCATATAACAATTCCCAATCGCCCTTTCAAAATTCCTTCATCTTGATACTTTTATCATGTCACTTGGCGCATTGTTAGAAACTAAGTCAATATGATGTATAGAAACCAAGCGCATTTCATCTAATTTAATGAGATGATCTAAACGGTGTTTCTGGGCTGTAGTTAGATCCAGATTTACTTCTAAATTTGTTTTTAATGTTTTGATCTTGAATTTAGTGGGAAAGGCATGAATCTTACCATAAACAAATTCAAATGGAGAAAATCTTGTGGTGTTTCGCCATGTGGTTCTATAGGCCCAGAGGGCTTCTGATAAACATTCAGCCCAATTATGACGATGAATCGCCACATTTTTCATGAGTATTCATTCAATGAACTTATTTGTGCTTTCCACTTGGCCATTTTCTTATGGATGTTAAGGTGAGGTAACCTTGTGGTGAATATTGTACTTCTTGGTAAGTTCTATGATCAACTGGGAAGTAAACTGAGGTCCTCCATCTGTTACTATCTCTTTGGGAATTCCCAAATGAACAAATATATTTTCAAATAGAAATTCTGCAACAACTTTCTATGTGGTGTTTGTGAGTTCCTTGGCCTCCACCCATATGGAGACATAGTCTGTGCATACCAAGATGTAGGATTTCTGAAGAGACAGGGGATTGATAGGTCCCACGAAGTCGAGAGCCCACTTCTCAAAGGGTTCAATCACCAATTAGGTTTTCAATGAAATTTCATTTGATTGAGTGGGTTGGCCCATTCGTTGGTAGACATCCCATGCTTGTACATACTTTCTGGCGTCTTGGAACAATGTAGGCCAATACTATCCCATGCAGAGTGCTTTATGCCCTATTCTCTTATCAAAAAAATGTCCACCACAAGGATCTTCATGGCATGTTTTCAATATTTCATGAATCTCATCTTCTTTGATATGGTGTCGAATCTCCAGATCATGACCTGTGTAAAAGAGACAACCATCTATCAAAGAAAATTGGGCACTTTGCTGAATAGTTTTTTGCTGCTCTCTAGGATAAAGGTGGTGAGGAAATATTCCCGCAACAAGATAATTAGCAATATCTGCATACCATGGTGAGTGAGTAGATACTGTGAATAGGTATTCATCAGGAAAAGAGTCATCAACAAGAGTAACACCACCATTATTGGTGAGCCTTGAGAGGAAATCTGCTACAATATTTTCTTTTCCAGGTTTATCCAAAATGGTGTTGTCAAATTCTTTTAGTAACAATAGCCACCTACTAACTCGAGCGTTTGTAACATATTTTTTCACCAAATATCTAATTGTTTAATGATCTGTATGAAAAAATACTTGGTAACCTATGATATAGTGATGAAATTTGTTGATAACATGTACAACAACAAGAAATTCTTTTCCTGTTACCATATAGTTCAGCTCTGTAGGTGTCAGATTCTTGTTGGTATAATAAAGAGTGTATGGGTTTCGTTCTTCCCACTGTCCAAGTACATCACCAATGGTCGTGTCGGAGGCATCCGAAGAGATGTGAAATGACAAAGTCCAATTAGGGCCTCATAATAGTTGCTTCAACTAAGCATTTTTTCAAATCTATAAGAGTAGTTTGACATTTATCAGTCGATAAAAAATTTGCATCCTTTGAAAGCAATGAAAATAAGGGAGATGTTATCCTTGAATAATTTTCAATAAATCGACGATAGTAGCCAGTTTTGCCTTACAGGATACACACCTCCTTTTCTGATTTCGGAGTAGGGATCCTTAAAATTACCTCAATTTTTGTTGGATCCACCTATATACCTACAAAATAAATATAATTCCCAAGTAAAACTCCCTCATCCATCATCATATGACATTTTTCAGTTCTTAAGGCAAGGTGATTTTGTCTGCAATGTTTAGTAATTTTTCAAGTTTTTCCAAAGCAATGTTGAAAGTATCACCATATGTTATGAAGTTGTCCATGTAAATCTTAAGAGATTCATTAACCAAATATGAAACGATTCCCAATACGACTCGCTGAAAAGTGATAGGTGCATTGCAAAAGCCGAACGAGAGGACTCAATAAGAAAATGTTCTCCATGGACAAGTAAACATAGTTTTTTCCCGATCTTGAGGAGGAATCATGATTTGGTTGTATCCATTGAAACCATCAAGAAATGAAAAAAACTTATTTCCAACCAAGACATCAAGGAACTGGTCAATAAAAGGTAATGGAAAATGTTATTTCTATGTGGATTTATTCAGTTATCGGTAATCGACACAAATTGTCCATTTGTCATTTTTCTTAGGTACAATGACCAGTGGGGAAACCCACTGACTGTCTGAGATTGGGTAGATAAAATTAACTTTCAACTGTTTTTGGAGTTCTTCTTTTACGATCTCTTTCAGGATTGGGTTCATTCTATGTTGGGGTTGGT
>SNQJ01S0020738.1:96935-113775 GCA_010110895.2 Picea sitchensis | reverse complement strand
TACTGTGCTTAAACAATTATACCCATTTTAAACTCTTCACAAAACACTCAATCATGATCACAATGATACAGGGAAGTAAGCACTAGAATATTAAAAATCAATCACACACATGAAATATACAGAGACAGATATTTCATGAGGAAACCCATAAAGGGAAAATCCTCTTCTTATTGATATGATAAGTAATATTTATTTTATTTACATTATCATTCTTATGAGAACCAACTCATTGTGAGGCTACCACCTCTGTCTTTCATGTTGCAACTTGCTGAGAGCACCAACTCTCTAGTTTCTCTAGCACCCACTAGAAGGACGCACCAACTCCCTGAGTGTTCCAGCACCAACTGGATGGAAGCACCAACTTCTAGTCACACAAGAACCAAATTGTATAATAGAGAACAATAGTTCTCCCTTGCACCACCCTGCCACCCTAGTTTTTCTAGCTGTAACCTGATGGAAGCTACAACTCCTTGTTCTTCAAGCACCCACTTGAAACTCTGAGGACACCAATCCTCCCAAGCACCTCCCTACCACCCTGAAATATAAATATTTTTCTTTTACAACTTATCACAGTGATACATCATTTATCTATGGCTTATGAGTCACATCACTAATCAGCTACACTGCTCTACTCTGCCTGAATCAGTGTCTCTCTACTCTCATTTTTTTTAGCTTTCTGATATTCTACTCTGTCTCTGCATGCACACCTCGACTTTCTCTTCTTCTCTCAGATATGCATCTCTGTTCCTTGCTTCTTCTCGCTTCATATCCTACACAACATGCTTCTACATGCATGCATCACACACAATTGAAGCTCTACCTCACACCTGCATAGCTCCACAACAGAATACCATTTCTTCACAGTTCTACATGCCATTCTCACATCAAGTCATCTCATGATCATCATCCCAACTCTTCATCTTTTCTAGTAGTTCTATTGCCTGTGAGTTCATCATCAATGGCCATTATGATGAGATTCCTTAGCCTCTCTGGCAGTCGAGACTCTTCATATTCTCTATCATTACTGAATCTCTTCATCATCACTGGATGTTATCCTGAGATTCCTTGGCTTATCTAGCAGTCGAGACTCTTCGTCTTCTTTGTCAATCACCCTGAAGACTCTTCGAATTCTCTGTGCAAAAAAAATTAGTGGTTCTAGAATTTACCTAGAGAACCTCCGTGCCCTCATGCTCTTGGCACCTTTTCCCTTTCTGCGAAAAACTACACAGTGGGCACTAGCTCTTCTGGCTAAGCACCTTCCTTTCACACGACCACTGGTGGTGACCATTCACCTATCCAACAGGCGCTTCACGACTTGCGACCTCGGGGATCTTGGTATGAGACATCTCGACTCTCCCAAGATGTGATATCGAAATGGAGCTTAGCTAGACTAGCTCCTTCCTCTCACATGACCACGAGCTATGACCGAATTCTAAACATAAAGTGATTTCGTGATTTCACATATCGCGACCTTCTGTTGTGAGTTGCTTTCAAACTCCCGAAACGCAGAACTCAGAAATGGAGCTTAGCAATGCTAGATCCTTCAATTCTCTTCCTATTATGTGACCACAAGCTATGAAAAGGGGCCAAACACGAGGGTGTTTCACGATTTTGCATATTGCGACCTCCTGCTGTGAGTTGCTTCCAAACTCTCGAAACGCGAAAGTCTGAAATGTTTCATATCACATCAACGGTTGAGATATCTCCCTCTAATCGATGGTTGTGATCAATATCATGGAATCTAACTTCATATCAGATCAACACTCCATATCCTTGGTGATCCGATGATCCAGATCATTTTGTGACTTCGCATATCGTGAGTTCCCACAACTCGCACCTCCTTCCTTTTACCTTTCAGTCAGCGAAATCCTGATCTTTCACCATGTATCCTCTGTATCCTACGAGTCAGGTCATTTCTCTACTTTGCGTATCATGAGTTCGAGGGGTTAGAGCACCTTCTTCCTTTTACCTTTCAATCAGCGAAATCTTGATCTTTCGCCACGTATCCTCTGGATCCTACGGCTCAGGTCATTTCACGACTTTGCATATTGTGAGTTTGAGGGGTTAGATCACCTCCTTCCTTTGACCTTTCAGTCAGCGAAGTGATGCTCTTTTTCCATGTGTAATCTCTAACGATGGACGGTTCTGATGACTTCGAAACTTGTCTCGTGCACTTTCCTTAGGATCCAATAGCTGTTGGTCTACGCACTCAGATCTAACGGCTGATATCTGATCTCCTCATCTGTGCTTCCTCTGGTCACTGGATTCTGATTCGACAACCACTGTCACTCCTCCTTATGAGATTATGCTTCCTCCCAACCTACAAGAATGACTAAGTGTCAAAGGCCTCGACCTTTGAACCTTCTGCAAGTCCTTCTCTTGGACCTCGGCTGCACTTCTAGAAAGCGCAAAGTGTTATCTCTTCTGAGCTTTGTTGTTCCTGCATGCTGTTCACTCCTTGACTATTTTCCATCGATGCACACTCACACTATTCCTCCTGAGCTTCTTAAGCTTTCTCTTCTATGTCTTCATTGCTATTCTTTCCATGCACACTATGCCTGTAAACCTATCAACATCGTTCTACCAACATCGATGTTGTTCTTTCCATCTTGTTTGCCATCGACGTTGCATCGTCACTACTGTTCTTTCCATCAATGAAAAGAATACTCTGCCTTCTGTCCGTAAACATGCCAACAATATCCCCCTTTGGCATTGATGGCAACCCTAATCGGTTGCACTATCCTACTGAGATATCCATCTATAGCATCTAGATCTCTCATTTTCTCCCCCTTTGACATCAATGTCAAAGAAAACATGCTCTCCCTGAGTTGTTGCAGTATTTTTCAGAGGTATCATATATTCAACCAACATAAACTCCTCCTTACAGGATGGACTCCCTTAACTTGATAACAGGGTCACGCCCAACTTCTAGTGTAGATACTAAAATTGAGCTTGTGCAAAGGTTTAGTGAAAATATCAACAATCTGAACTTTGGATGGGATGTAATGCAAAGAAACCACAGAGTTGGTTATCTGTTCCCTCAAGAAGTGATACTTGATGGGTATATGCTTGGGCTTGGAGTGAAAGAAAGGATTCTTTGACACACTAATTGCACTGGTATTATCACAATGGATTGGGATCGGTGCAGTGGCTGGAGGACATGAACAACGAAAATCATATAGTATCCAATACAACATGGTTTTCAACTAAAATGTCAAGCTTATTGATAAATAAGGGAGAAAGGTTGGATGTGCAGATATTAGCAACTAAATTTCATACTAAACCCGTGACTGAACCAGGAGTAGGGGTCAGATTAAATCCTGTCATGAGGGATCTAATCATCAATAAAGATGTGGAAAAACCCTACATACAAGTTGTGAAAAAGAAAAGGAGAAAATGACAGAAAACTGAAATCAAAGCTGAAGCGGTTGAAAGCGTTGGGGAAAATCAACCAGCCTGGTTGGACACCCTAAAGGAGGAAATTGCCAAGCTGAAATGAATACCTCCAGGTAAAATTGAGTACACTCCAGATAATTTTGGACATATGGCGATTAAAGAAAAGTTTCAGAATATGTCAAGCTTGTCTGTAACGATCCCTGTAAAATAGGAAAAATGTCGTTACATATTACTCCTTTTTGTAACCGATTTCTATCTTTAGGATTATGAAGAAACTTAATCATTTTGTATTCCATTGTAAACCTCTACATATATATAATCCCGAGGATGTAAAAGCATGGAGAAAAGAGTAGCCTTCCCTCCGAGCAAGAAAACTTTGTAAAACTCTGGAGCTAGAATGAATATACAAATGCAGAAGCGAATTTTGAAATGTTTATAAAAAGATTATAATTGGTTGTGATATGAGTGTTGTCTTATTTCATAGTATGTAATTCCTATGGCCTATTATTTCATTTACACTTTCATCTGTCTAAATTGGAGAAACAAAAAAACCTAGAATTCATCATCGTGATGCTCTTGGCTTAGCAATTTAGATTATATGTATTTCTTCTTGAGCAATTCATAATTCATGTTAATATGCTATGATGTGGTTATATGTTTCTTTTTCCTCTGATGCCATGCAAATTCCAAATATATACTCAGACTCATCACCTCATTTAGCCTTTTCCTCTTAATATTTTTCATCATTTATTGATGTATCATTCGTTCCTGACCCCATATCCCAAATGCTATCTTCATTTCTTCAACAATTTTATAAAACCCCCCAAAACAAACCAAATCTAGCCATTGTCCATCAAAGAAATATCAAGTGACATGAGAGAGCCCTCTCTGAGTTGAGAAAGCTAGTGTTTCAGCTCTAAAGTTGTCTGAAATAGTCACCTCTGTCGTTTGTCTAATCAGTCGGACAAAATTTACAGAGTGCTAACATTCTGGCGTCGTTTCCGAGGACGAAATTGAAAATTTTTCCCTGGGAAAGAATGACATGGTTGAGTTCTAAGGTCTGAGAGTAGAAGACACTTAGGCACATATTGGCTATATTCCTATTCTGGCGATTCCACACATCAAAAAATCAATTTGAAGGCGATTCCACTGGTAGAAGAATCCATAAATTTGAATTTTCACCGGCAACTCCACTCTCAATGCAGAATCCAGTTTCCAAAGTATTATTGGCGACTCCACTCTCAATGCAGAATCCAATTTCCAAAACATTATTGGTGACTCCACTTCCAACACAATTCAGAGACACCACTGGAAAATGAGGTTCCTTGATAGAGATGTGAAAGGATATAATGGAGGAAAACAAATAATTAAAATGGGATCTCTTCCATAGCATTTTACTATTTGTTATAAATTGCCTATGGTCCTTCCATGAAAATGCTAGACGGGTTTTTATTTATGTGCTGCATTCTAATGATAATCACGAGAATATTCAAATTGTATATCCTCCTCTTAAAGTTGTACATACATATCCTTGCTGTATCACTGGCTTCGATAAAATATTTCTATCTGGGCTATGTGATGACCATTACCAAGTTGATGAGCCCCATGAAGCCAAGGCTGATATTTCCCCTCCTGCACTTGCTCCAATTTCCTACAAAACTCAATATAGATACACACCCTTGAAGCTACCCCAAGTTCTCCACGATTTCCATCCAAAACACTATGAGTACATACCTATGTTTGATGGGGAACCTGATGACATCTTAGATGAAAAACACATCCAAGGGTTTGAGAATTGTATGGTTTTTTTTGAGCTTGACCGTGACGATGTGTGTATGAGGGCCTTCTCTCAGTCCTTGAAAGGAGACACCAAAGACCGGTTTAAACATTTACATCCAGAAACAATTAACTCATTGGAGGAATTGAAGGATGTCTTTTTAAAGTTTTGGGGCAGGAAGAAATTCTTGGATCTATAGCTTACAAAGTTCTATGCCCTAGAAAGGAAGAACAATGAAACTATCTCTACATTCAGTAGGAGGTTTTTCAGTATTTACTACAAATTGCCTAGAAAAATTCAACCCACTGAAACTGCTTCCATGCTCCATTATAAAACTAATCTTCATCCAGATTTGTCTTTCCTGCTGATGGAAAGAAAACCTAAGTCCTTACTACAAATGTTTAATGATGCTCAGGACATTCAACACAACATCCAAGCATGTAAACAGATCCAAAATGAGAGGTTGGATGCTCAAGAACATGAAAGTGAATATGAACAGAAAATAGTTGATTGGAATCTTGAGCATAGAATTGACAATATCATAGGTCCTCTTGAAGTTTCCAACGCTAATGATTTTGAAAAAAATTATATTCCACTTGTTGAAAGAGGAGGGGTTGATTTATCTTCTGGTCCATCCCATGATAAGTAGAGGGATGATTTTTTTATGAATTCATTTATAGACAGTCGAGAAGACGACTTTGGAAATCAGTTTGTTGAAGAACATGTTGATGTTCCAAGTTTGTTCTTGTTAGATATCTTTGCATATGTTGGCTGATTTGCCTATATATGATGAATATGATGATGATTACAATGTTGACTCCCTAGAACAACCAACTGCATGTCCTCTATAAGAAAATGTTCCTTTTCAACAGTGTAATGAGAGAAATCAGCCTACATATCACAGTTACAAGGAGCAAAATATTGGATCAGTTGAAGAGAATTCTCTACCCTTGTGCTTTGCTGCATTCAAATTGTTGAAAGAGAATTCTCAGATCATTGTTGAAGCAAGCGAATTTTTGTTGATGCGAAGTCACCAATAGATTGACAAGATATTGGATCACTCTTCTCAGGCGCTTGATGACCTTATTCCTTGTTTTGTGGAAGATCTTGTTGATTTAGAAGTACAATCATTAGTCGAAAACAAAGCTGAAAGTGAGCATGTCCATCAATCCGAAGAGATCGAGAAATGTACTTATGAAGACACTGGAGAAAACGAATAAGGTTTTGAGTCAAGTAACAAAACCTTTCCATTGTGTTTTCCCTCATTCTGTCTGTAGCGTTTCAAATCAAAAAACATCCAAGCATGACGTTGAAAGTGAAGAAATCAATATGCTTACAGATAAAAACTTTCTCCCCTTATGTTTTTCTTCCTTTGAATGGTTAAGAGAAAATCATGAGATTTCAAAAAAAATAGGGAGTTCTGACTGTATTCACAGTAATACCGTTTTACATGAAAAGGTTGTCATCACTGAAGAACACCAACTACACTCACGTGCATTAAACAATCATTACTTGGAGAGGTATTCCAATTCAGAGCTGCAATATGCGCTTAACCATTAGATTAAAGAACAATCTGATTAAGAAATTTTTGTTGAAGGTCATTTCCCTTCTTCTAAAAATAATGCAGATTTTCAACAAAATTCTCAGGAAGACAAAGTATTTCAAGGTTGTTTTTCTTCCCCCGAAAATAAAGTAGTGGTTCTTGTTATCGCATAATTTGTTGTTAGGATAAAAATCTATAAGATATAAGGCCAAACTGGTGTAACGGGAACCTATCCCACCCAATCTCACCACGATGGGGAGGTTCTTTCTCTTTAGGGAGGTTAGGCCCAAGGGAGACGTCCCTAGTGACCTATGGTTTTGAAGAGGCAAAAGGCTAATACCAATATAAGGTTTCCCCCTTTCACAATTCACCACCCAAACAGATGTTCTCGTCTAAACAACCAATAATAAAGTAAAACCCAAGAAGTATACATGCCTGGAACAAGAAAACAACAAACTGATACATGCAAGTTATTTCAATGGGTTAGTACTTCATATCAATCAAGAACTATCTGATGAATTTATAAGAAATTTGAATATAAATATTGAAGGAGTCAATGTTTATCAATAGAAATAAAAATCATGTCACTTCATCAATAATCATTAAAGTGATGTGGCATTCAATGCAACAAACCAACACTTCATTTAATTTATGCCTTAAACACCATTCAATTTCTCACAAGAAAAAACATTGTTGCACTAATGATACACATAGCATAAGGTAATGACAACATTTAGGGTTAGTAGGGTTAGCTAGATCTAGGGTTAGTGTAGTTAGGCTTTCAATTCAAAGTGTTTGAGAGTTTTGTGATCAAATTCACTTCAACGTTGGAGGACTCTTAGATCAGTGCCTTGGAGGGTAAATGGAGTCAAAAGTGAAGGACACAAGGGTTGAAGGAGGTCGACTAAGGACTAGAGGGAAGAGTCCTGAAGTGTTGCAATGGTAGGGCCTCAAGATCAAAACCCTAGGGGAGATAGGCTCACTCTAGTGTTTCTATAGAAAGACCTTGTGCTCTCTCCTCCTTCCTTAGGTAAACTTGGCAAAACGACTAGCTCAAATGAAGCACAAAATCAAGACAAGAGAGATTGAAGAGGGAGAGTGTTGCTACAGCAAGGCTCTTTCATCAAACCCTAAAAGAAAATGGCCCTAAGTGTAGATAACCTAGGCCTGGGACGTATTCTTCCTCTTGAATTATAAATGGTATGGCTAGCAAAAGAGAGGAAGAAAAAGGAGTGTAGCAACATATAGGCTCTGTTTTTCTTCTTCAATGGCTGAAATTTTCTCTATTAGGGGACATGAGACAAGGACCTACTTGTGTGCTTGTCACCTAGGGTTTTGATTCAACAATATTTATAAGCATATGCAATAAATTAAACTACAACCATTCAATCAAGGATTTTTGCAGAAAAATACTTACAATTCACCAAGAAACAACCATGCAAACCCTAGTTGTAACACCTTCCTTCAAGAGAAACACCATAGAATGCCAAAAATGTTTTCCTTCAACAAGTGCGCCTCACTAAATCAGCCAAATACCCAAGATAGGGTGCAAATTTCAGACCTCCTTATGGAGTGAATGAGTAGTGATGAAAAAATGAAGGAGAAAATCCTCCATTTATACAATATCATGACCTAATTTTACTTTTCAGGTCATGTAAAAGGCCGACAAGGCAAAAATACCAAAATCATACTATTTTACATTAAATTGTCAAATTAAATCCTAAATCAAACTAAAAAGAGAGTAAAATCCCCTCCAAGGGAGACGTTAGCCCATTTTAGGGTAGATGGGGCATCCTGGGGCAAAATGTTATCCCTCCTTGGGCTTATCCAACCTACCACACATGCCAATGCTTCCTAGTCTACCCCCAAAAACGTCCATGATGTTGGGTGATATCATGGTCAAGATGGTGACATCCTAGGCCTCCCAAGGCCAATGTTCCACTGAGAAAGTGTCATCCCCCCTAGGTCAAGATCTTTCGGGGAGCCTCTGGTGGAAGGTCCTCTTCTCCTCTGGTGCAGAGTACTGGATCCATATCCATCATGTATCTTCCCCCTGATGGGGTCTCAACATCCACCTGATGGGCTCTTCATCTCCATGGAGGTCCGAACTGATCATCTCCCCATGTGTACCGGTCCAAGAAGGTACATGTCCGTCGGGTATGGTCCTGCACATCAAAGGCTACGCCCTCCATGGGCTCATCAATCACAGGGATCGTAGCAATGCCAATCACATTTCATCACCAATATTAATAAACATATGCATAAAACCCCTAATAGATCAATCAATAGCTCAAAGACGTTACACAAACCTGCAATACAAGTCCTGGAAAAGGGCAAGGCATCCTATTGGGCTAGTGTCCACTGAATAAGGGAAGTTTCCCGGAAGAGACCTCTTCCAAGCCATGTAAGTGGATGAAGTGGTCAAGGGATGTCCAACCAGGTGGGTGCAACAAAGGTCAAGGATACAAGATGTTACTTGTGGGTGCCTTTGTAGAAGGTGATCTATACCTTTCATGGATGCAATTCTTTCCAAGCCCATTCATGCCTTTTATTCTTTTTGTTATTTCATCTTTTATTGATTTTTTTTTCTTTCTTTTTTCTCAAGAGATAACTAGGGGACATTGCCCTGGCGTGGTGACCAGTGGTGACAACGTTACCAACAATTATTTTCACAGAAATGAGAAGGTTGGCTCGTGATGAGACCCCATTTCATTTGGCCATGCAACCAAAGGTCACTGCCCTGGCGTGGTAACCAGATGATGGAAACATCATACTGCTAGGTACCCATGGACCTAATAGGCTGGCTCATGATGAGACCCCCTATCCTCTAGTTAGGTCTTGTTTTATTATTTTTAGGGTCCCTCTTGTTTCTTGTCGAGAAGCCTTTTATTTATTTCTAGGGGATACCTGGGTGAAGGATATCGAGGTTTTATTCTCTGGCTTTTATCTTTTACCAGATTTCTTTTACCTTATGGGCCTTTAGCCCCTTCTCCCCACTAGATAGGGTGCAATCCTAGAAAAGGTCAACCCAGTGCCTAGATAAGTGGAATGGGATAGGTGAGCAGGAAACAAGATATAAAAATGTAATTGTGAAGGGAGCAGACGATGGCTTTTTAGAGACAACCCCAGTGGCTAACCAAAACCAATAGACATAGGCTTACTAAGACACCTTATCAATCCCCAAAACATGGTCAAGTGGCCAAATGTAAGATCCAAGCAGTTGTTAGAAAATAAAGGAATCATATGCATATATTCAATGGTTTTGATGATCAAAGTGACACATACCATGATACCAGAACTATTTACCTCATGAAGCAAGAACCCTCTCTGACACAAGACCAAGCCGATGGTGGTGAAGGCTGTTGTTGTTGTTGACAGGATAACGATGCTGGAAGAGAAAAAAGGTGGACTATCTAGGGCCATGCTGAAGTCAATCCTGTTCTCAACACTCCATGTCTAGGTCCTATGGGCCTCGAGACATGATATCCTAGTTATCCTTTAAAGTGGGGAATAACATCTGGCTCCAACTCGGGGACATGTGCTCACCATGGAGTGCATGAGAACCTCAACATCTCTGGCATAACCTGCTGACCTTCTCAATCTCAAGAGGTATCAATAACAAAATTGGGGTGGTAATTCCACCCCAACATACATAGACATATATACTAAAATAAAGCAATCAATAAATGTGAAAGCAAACTTCTTACCTGTACTTACCTGTTGGTTAGAATGTTGGGTGTAGTCAAACAACCAGTGAAGCCAATCCAACAACGTCCTACAATACCTGCCTTTGTGCTTCATCATAAACCAAAATAGTGATAAATCAAGCACAAAAATGTCATGAGTTAGAATATATATCATATCATTGGAAATCACAAAGTATAACTCATGGAGGTGGGTGGGAGGGACAAAATCATTCCATGTGAATATCTGATGAAAGTGCTCAATCCACTTCAGGAAGGGGTCATAAAAGGTCTAAGGTTTAGAATACCGAATCAAACGGTCTGAAAACTGGCTACCCTGGGCATCCTCACACTTTGAAGGGACTGTCAAGGATTTGGCAGATGACTGGCAAACTACTAAGGGAAAGTTGAAACATTGATATGATAGACTTGAACTTGCGGTTTTCAACCAACCCTTGGATTCTAGGGTTTTCTTCAGAGGAAACTCAATACTGAAGATATAATTTCCAACCATACCTTTAATGAAAATGCAAGGTAAAGTGATAGTAGGCGGCTGAGGAAAAACGTCATGAGAATCCTTCTTTAGGAAAACAATGTCTTTACTCCTATCAAAATCCGAGCATAGTGGTGGTTGGTAGTCATATTCAAAGGATAAATCCAAGTTCTTAGAGGAGTACTCATCAAAGACCTCAAGGTAAGATTGAAAATCATTAGGAAAACACGGTACTTGGTCAACCTTGAGTGCTTGGGAAGCATCGATAAATATTTCATCTCCTTGTTGCCACTGGTCAAGAGTAACTTGCTATGATAATTGCAAAGGAAACACTTGGAGACGACTCTCTATGTCATAGATGGGATCAATATCATAACTAACTTTGTCCCACCTACGTCTCCCAACATGTATGAACTCATCAAAATTATCAGCTATGTCATTATCGGTATCATAACATGTAGGATTTGAAGCGTTCAAGGACTTTCTTATCTCCTCCTCATCTTCCTTTATCACAAAGTAGAGCATCATCAAAAACTAGGGGAGGAGGGAAACTTACTGCTTCTTCTCATGTTGGAGCTTTAAATTCTTGGGTGCTTTCAACATGCGTTATGGTTTCATATTCAGGAATTACCCCTTCATATTCAATTGTGCAGCAAGGAAGGTCTACTTCTTCCGGGAACTCCATTTGTCCTTCATTTTCTGAATCATGGGACAAGGTGTTATCGAAATCCTGAAATGGAAAGAAACTAACCTCACCGTCTTGTTGTTGTGCAGGTGGATAAGGCTTGTGGATCGCTTCATCAAGAGGAGGATTGCATGTTGATACTTTGTCATTGGGTTCCAGCTCCTCAACTGTGTCTTCAACAATCCCTTGTCGATATGTGGTTTGTTCCCTTTCTTCTTGGAAATCATCAATGAATTTCTCAAGGGAAAACAAACTTTCTATATTAAGAGTACCTGAGGCAAAGAGACATCTTATCCCAGACAAGGACATGTTTTCTTCAATCCTTACAACCATGTTGTAGGCTTCATCGAGCGTCCTTGGGGCTCTCTTATCAAGGGGAAAACTTAGATATACCAAAAGTGCACAACTAAAGAGATGGACAAGGTATCTCTCCACGGGATGATGACTTTCAAGAATTTGATATAGCATGTTCTCAAATCTATCCTGGAAGTATCTTAGAGTTTCATCCTTAGCTTGTTTTATATGCTCGATTTCTTCTAATAGTGTTGGGATGTCTTCTAACTGGATACCCCATCTTTTGAGAAAGGTTTCCTCAAATTGCTCCATAGTCATGATGCTGGCATCAGGGAGGTTGTCATACCACTCTTTGGCATTGTGAGAAAGCGTGGCAGAGAAAAGTTTCATGACCATGTCTTCAGCATAATCATCGACTGGGTAAGATATGAAGAAATTCCATAATTTTCTCATGTGATAGTTAGCTCTCTCTCTCTATCACCACCAGTGAATCTAGGGAGCAAGTTTATGTTTTCAAAGGGAATTTGTTGAGGGTACCCCGAGATGTTACTCATGTCTAAAGGCTTGTAGTTCCCGGGATCCCATTGTGAATTCATCGTTGGCTTTGTCATTAGTGGAGTCGCCAGATAGTTTTCTTGAAACTATCAAAGAAAAGGGAAAACACCATAGTGGAGTCGCCAGGAAAGCTTGTAAGATAAGGCTTCTAGAGGCAAGGCTTACTGAAAAGTGTCATCTGAGGAAGGTTTGACTCAGTGTTCCCCGACAACAGTGCCAAATTGTTATCGCATAGTTTGTTGTTAGGATAAAAAGCTATAAGATAGAAGGCCAAACTGGCGTAACAAGAACCTATGCCACCCAATGTCACCAAGATGGGGAGGTTCTTTCTCTTTAGGGAGGTTAGGCCTAGGGGAGACGTCCTCGGTGACATGTGGTTTTGAAAAGGAAAAAGGATAATAAGACCAATATAAGGTTTCCCCCTTTCACAAGTCACCACCCAAACATATGTTCCCGGCTAAAAAACCAATAATAAAGTAAAACCCAAGAAGTATAACTTCCTAGAACAAGAAAACAACAAACTGATACGTGCAAGCTATTTCAATGGGTTAGTACTTTATATCAATCAAGAACTATTTGATGAACTTAAAAGCAATTTGAATATAAATATTGATGGAGTCAATATTTATCAATAGAAATAAAAATCATGTCACTTCATCAATAATCATTAAAGTGATGTGGCATTCAATGCAACAAACCAACACTTCATTTAATTTATGCCTTAAACACCATTCAATTGCTCACAAGACAAAACGTTGATGCACTAATGATACAAATAGCATAAGGTAACGACAACACTTAGGGTTAGTAGGGTTAGCTAGAGCTAGGGTTAGTGTAGTTAGCGTTTCAATTCAAAGTGTTTGAGAGTTTTTTGATCAAATTCACTTCAACATTGGAGGACTCTTAGATCAGTGCCTTGGAGGGTAAATGGAGTCAAAAGTGAAGGACACAAGGGTTGAAGGAGGACGGATAAGGACTAGAGGGAAGAGTCCTGAAGTGTTGCAATGGCAGGGCCTCATGATTAAAACCCTAGGGGAGAGAGGCTCACTCCAGTGTTGCTATAGCAAGGCCTCGTGCTCTCTCCTCCTTCCTTAGGTCAAATGGAAAAACAACTAGCTCAAATGAAGCACAAAATCAAGACAAGAGAGATTGAAGAGGGAGAGTGTTGCTACAACAAGGCTCTTTCATCAAACCCTAAAAGAAAATGACCCTAAGTGTAGATAACCTAGGCCTGGGACGTCTTCTTCCTCTTGAATTCTAAATGGTATGGCTAGCAGAGGAGAGGAAGAAAAAGGAGTGTAGCAACAACTAGGATCTGTTTTTCTTCTTCAATGGTTGAACGTTTCTCTATCAGGGGACATGAGACAAGGACCTACTTGTGTGATTGTCACCTAGGGTTTTGATTCAACAATATTTATAAGCATATGCAAGAAATTAACCTACAACCATTCAATCAAGAAGTTTTGCAGAAAAATACTTACAATTCACCAAGAAACAACCATGCAAACCCTAGTTGTAACACCTTCCTTCAAGAGAAACACCATAGAATGCCAAAAATGTCTTCCTTCAACAAGTGCGCCTCACTAAATCAGCCAAATACCCAATATAGGGCACAAATTTCAGACCTCCTTATGAAGTGAATGAGTAGTAATGAAAAAATGAAGGAGAAAATCCTCTATTTATACAATATCATGACCTAATTTTACTTTTTAGGTCATGTAAAAGGCCGACAAGACAAAAATACCAAAATCATATTGTTTTACATTAAATTGTCAAATTAAATCCTAAATCAAACTAAAAAGAGAGTAAAATCCCCTCCAAGGGAGATGTTATCCCCTTTTAGGGTAGATGGGGCGTCCTCGAGCAAAACGTTAGCCCTCCTTGGGCTTCTTGAAATTGCCACACATGCCATTGCTACCTATTCTGCCCCCAAAAACGTCCATGATGATGCGTGACATAATGGTCAAGATGGTGATGTCCTAGGCATCCCAAGGCCAATGTTCCACTCAGAAAGGGTCATCCCACCTAGGTCAAGCTGTGTCGGGGTGCCTTTGGTGGAACGTCCTCTTCTCCTCTGGTGCAAAGTGTTGGATCTATCTCTATCCTATATATGCCCCCTGATGGGGTCTCAACATCCACCTAATGGGCTATTCATCCCCATGGAGGTCCAAACTGATCATCTCCCCATGTGTACCGGTCTAAGATGGTACATGTTTGTCGAGTATGGTCCTACACATAAAAAACTAGGCCCTCCATGGGCTCATCAGTCACAGGGATCATAGCAATGTCAATCACATTTCATCATCAATATTAATAAACATATGCATAAAACCCCTAATAGATCAATCCATAGCTCAAAGTCATTACACAAACCCACTATAGAAGTCTTGGAAAAGGGGCAAGGGATCCTACTGGGATAGTTTCCACTGAATAAGGGAAGTTTCCCGGAAGAGACCTCTTCCAAGCCATGTAAGTGGATGAAGTGATCAAGGGATGTCCAAGCAGGTGGGTGTAACAAAGTTCAAAGATGCAAGATGTTACCTATGGGTGCCTTTGTAGAAGGCGAGCTGTACCTGTCATGGATGCAATTCTTTCCAAGCCCATTCATGCCTTTTATTATTTTTGTTATTTTATCTTTTATTGCTTTGTTTTTGTTTCTTTTTTCTCAAGAGATAACCAGGGGACACTGTCCTGTCGTGGTGACTAGTGGTGACAACGTTACCCACAAGTACTTTCACAGAAATGAGAAGGATGGCTTGTGATGAGACCCCCCTTCCTTTGGCCATGCAACCAAAGGTCACTGCCCTGGCATGGTAACTAGTTTATGGCAATGTCATAATACTAGGTACCCATGGACCTAATAGGTTGGCTCGTTATGAGACCCCCTATCCTCTGGTTAGGTTTTGTTTTATTATTTTTAGGGTCCCTCTTGTTTCTTTTTGAGAAGCCTTTTATTGCTTTCTCGGGGATCCCTGGGCGAAGCATCTTGAGGTTTTATTCTCAGGATTTTATCTTTTACCATATTGCTTTTACCTTCTGGGCCTTTAGCCCCTTCTCCCCACTAGATATGGTGCAATCCTAGAAAAGGTCAACCCAGTGCCCGGACAAGTGGAGTGGGACAGGTGAGTGAGAAACAAGATGGAAAAGTGAAACTGTGAAGGGAGCGGATGATGGCTTCTCAGAGACAACCCCAGTGGCTAACCAAAACCAACAGACACAGTCTTACTAAGACACCTTGTTAATCCCCAAAACATGGTCAAGTGGGAAAGTGTAAGATCCATGCAGTTGTTAGAAATAAAAGGAATTAGATGCATATATTCAATGGTTTTGATGATCAAAGTTACACATACCATGATACCAGAACTAATTACCTCATGAAGCAAGAACCCTCTCTGACACAAGACCAATCTGATGGTGGTGGAGGTTGTTGCTGCTGCTGATAGGATAAAGATGCTGGAAGAGAAAAAAGGTGGGCCCTCTAGGGCCATGCTGAAGTCAATCCTGCTCTCGACACTCCATGTCTAGGTCCTATGGGCCTCGAGACATGATCTCCTAGTTATCCCTGAAAGTGGGGAATAACAGTCCTATTTCTGAACAGCCTAGATATGGATGAAGATTTTGAAATTTCACCTATGGAGACTCCGAAGAGCGAGGAAATACTTGTGGAGGAAGCTTGCTCTTCTATATTGACTCCTGAAAAGGAATTATTATTCTGTATAATTCATGATCCCAAGATACATTATATGGAAAAAGTTTATAATCAATATTTACCAATAATAGTGTATTACAACAAATGAATGCCTGTATCAAATGATGTTCTCCATCCACGATTTCCTTATGACTCAATAAATCCCTACTACCAAACTTCTCAACAACTCTGTCAGTTTTTTAATAGAAGTCAACAAGCTAAATCACTTGAAGACAAAAATACAGTGAAAGGAGTGGAATGTGATGATTTTTTTATCCATATCTTAGAAGATCCATTTATGATCCTGTTGGAGAAAATGAATAGTACAAATGTTTTTGATTGTATGAGATTTGGATTTGTGGAAGAAGTTTTGAGAAAAATATTAGTGAGTAAAATGTGGATCAAGTTGATAAAAAGTAAAAAAATAGTGGATGAAATTCTTGCATGGTTGCATTGGCATTTTGATTACACATGATTGGTAGTTCATCTCATCAGCTAGAGTAGGTAGGAACATATGAATAATGTAAGGTAGATAGAGAGGTAGTGGGGGGGCCCAGAGGGCCCATAGTGATAATAGTGGAGTTCATTCAATGTAAGGTGGATTAGGTCCACTATATTATTAAATAAGGCCCACTATGGTAGTTAGATATAATAAATGGGTAATTACATATAATAAATGTAAGAGGACTTCTTAGAAGGTTCTACTTCTAGAAGATTCCTCCTCTA
>SNQJ01S0020738.1:81035-96925 GCA_010110895.2 Picea sitchensis | reverse complement strand
GTAGTTAGATATAATAAATGGGTAATTAGATATAATAAATGTAAGAGGACTTCTTAGAAGGTTCTACTTTTAGAAGATTCCTCCTCTAGAATTTTCTTAGGTGATGATAGCACTATATAAAGGGATTCAAGCAATGTAATGAGACATGAAGAGAAGTATTGTATTTGGAGCGGTAGCTCAATAGGAGGATACCCCCTCGAAGAGGAAAGTGAACAGGAGAGGATCCCTTCCATAATAGGATCCATTGTATGGTGTTGCCCTAACTCAAGGGTTTGGTAATAATAAAGTGTGTTTTATTCTATCTTACTTTGGGGATCTATTGTGTATTCAGTAATTGTGGTGATTATATTTGTAGATCTATTTGGATCTTAACAAATAATCTTGTCGATCAAGCAGTTTTTGGATTTCCAGCATTGTGTACAATCAGATTTTAACAGTATTTGCAGTATTTTCATAATTAGTTAATAACAGTGCACATAATTTGGTTTTTCAAATTGATGATCAATCTCCAAGGCAAGAGGGAGTACACAGACATGTTTTGAGCACAACCCAATGGATCAGGCACCCGGTCTACAAGTTCTTTCTACCTCACAGGGAGGATAACATCCCCAATAGGAGCCTATGTTATCGCCATAACAATCATGCTTGAAATTTGAGTTTCCAATTTAGCAGAGGACTAATGCGATGAAGAGACAGGGCATGATTTGGAAATCTGGGACATATCTGGCGGTATGTGGACAAATGTAGCGGAGGCATGAAAGGTTGGAATCGATAGACCGTCGATTGTAAATTGGTCTGGATCAATGGCTAATGCCCATATTGGGCGATGAACTAGCATGGAACTTAATTATTCGAGGGAGGACCAGGGAAAACCATTGTGGTTTCAGTAGTGGACGCGTGGCGCCCATAGAAGTACATCGGGGCAAAAATTAGTTTTCTTGAAACCATTTTTCCAACAGCCCCAATGTCACGTGATCTAATACATCAAATCAATGGAGAGTGACGACTGGTCAAATCATCACGCACCACTCGTTCGGGCACTTCACGACCGTGCGATGTCAGGAGAACATCGCTAGATAACAAACTTAAAGGGTAATCATTTGAAATTGATTAGCTGAGCATGGTGAATCGACTTATCTAAAGCCAATCTTGTCAATCATGATTGAGATACAGAGGTTATTGATTTACAAATACGGGTGGCATTATTCTATTTCAGGTAATCATCGTCTCATTTGTAAGCAAAGTAAGCCTAAGCCAAATCAAATTCCTAATTTCTGTAGTATTAAGGAAAGACAAAAATTGTGGTCTCTGCGAGGTCGGAGGACATGAACAATGAAAATAGGACAGTATCCAGTACAACAGAGTTTTCAACTAACATGTCAAGCTTATCGATAAATAAGGGAGAAAGGTTGGTTACACAGATATTAGCAACTAAATTTCATACTAAACCCGTGACTAAACCAGGATTAGGGGTCAGATTAAATATCGTCATGAGGGATCTAATCATCAATAAACACATGGAAAAACCCTACAGACGAGTTGTGAAAAAGAAAAGAAGCAAACGACAGAAAACTGAAATCAAAGATGAAGCGGTTGAAAGCGTTGGGGAAAATCAACCAGCCTGGTTGGACACCTTAAAGGAGGAAATTGCCAAGCTGAAATGAAGACCTCCAAGTAAAATTGAGTACACTCCAGATAATTTTGGACATATGGTGATTAAAGAAAAAGTTTTGGAATATGTTAGGCTTGTCTGTAACGATCCCTGTAAAATAGGAAAAATGTCGTTACATATTACTCCTTTTTGTAACCGATTTCTATCGTTAGGATTATGAAGAAACTTAATTGTTTTGTATTCCATTGTAAACCTCTACATATATATCATCCCGAGGATGTAAAGGCATGGAGAAAACAGGAGCCTGCCCTTCGAGCAGGAAAACTTTGTAAAACTCTGGAGCTAGAATGAATATACAAATGCAGAAGTGAATTTTGAAATTTTTATGAAAAGATTCTAATTGGCTATGATATGAGTGTTGTATTCTTTCATAGTATGTAATTCCCATGGCCTCTTATTTCATTTACACTTTCATCTGTCTAAATTTGAGAAACAAGAAAATGCAGAATTCATCATCGTGATGCTCTTGGCTTAGCAATTTAGATTATATGTTTTTCTTCTTGACCAATTCAGAATTCATGTTAATATGCTATGATGTGGTTATATGTTTCTTTTTCCTCTAATGCCATGCAAATTCCAAATATATACTCATGCTCATCGCCTCACTTATCCTTTTCCTCTTAATAGTTTTCATCATTTATCGATGTATCATTCGTTCCTGACTCCATAGCCCAAATGCTATCTTCATTTCTTCAACAATTTTATAAAACCCCCTAAAACAAACCAAATCTATCCACTATCCTTCAAATAAATATCAAGTGACATGAGAGATCCCTCTCTGAGTTGAGCAGGCTACTATTTAATCTCTAAAGCTGGTTGAAATAGTTACCTCTATTGTTTTGTCTAATCAACCGAACAAAATTTACATAGTGCTAACAACATGGAATTATATTATTCTACCTACGTGAGGGGTTAGGGAGGTTAGGTCCCTAACATGGCCTCCCCTTTGAAGAACAAACTTGTCCTCAAGGCTTAATATGAGGAAATTGTTGTAGAATGGTGGATGACTCTCGGGTGGAATCTTCTGGAGTTGTATCTTTCCATTGGACTAACACTTCCTTGATGGTGTGCTGACAGAGACAACACTCTCACGGGGCCAATATGGCTTGTGGTTTTAACCAGATGGAACCTTCTTCATCCAACTCAGAGAGCCTGTCTTGAGTTTGGCACTTAGTTCCAATCACCTTCTTTAAGAAGGAAACATTAAAAATAGGATGGAGCTTCAAGTGACTGGGTAGATCTAACTGATAGGCCATTGATCCCACACACTTGGGCACTATATAAGGACCAAAAACGTTGGGAGCAAGTTTTTGACATTTTTTATCTTTCAGTGAAGTTTTCTTATAAGGTTGTAGTCGAAGAAACACCTGGTCCCCTTCAACAAATTGTCATTCGGAACGACCTTGATTTTCTTGTTGCTTCATGTGATTATGAGCCATGACCAAATTTTCTTTGAGGGCACAAAGAATAGCCTCTTAGACTGTAATATTTTTTTCAACCTCATGAACCTTCGAGACCCCTGGAATATATGAGAGAATCAATGGGGGATTTTGGACATAGACTGCTTCAAAAGGATTCATGCGAATAGTTGTATGGTAAGACATTTTGTACCACCATTCAACTAGGGGTAACCATTGAGCCCACTGATTTTGCCTCTCATATGCAAAACACCTCAAATATCTTTCCAAACACTTGTTGACAACTTCAGTCTAGACATCCTTCTGGGGGTGATAAGCAGTGTTGAGATGCAATTGGGTTCCCTATAGCTTGAAAAATTCTTACCAAAAGTTGATGGTGGAAGTGGGATCTCTGTCAGAGACAATAGAATTAGGCATGCCATGAAGCTTGAAGATATTATCCATGAATATTTGAGACACTAGTCTGGAGGTGGTGAATGGGTGTTGAAGAGCACAAAAATGAGCATATTTGGAGAGATGATCTACGAGAACCATGATGACTGACTTATTGCCCGATTTAGGTAATCCCATAATGAAATCCATAGAAATATATCGTCAAACAGAAGGGGGAATCATAAGCGGTTGGAGTGTTCCCAGATATTTAATAGTTTCTCCCTTGTTGCATCGACAGACCTAACATTCAGCCACAATGGTGCAAGCATCTTATTTCATACTATCCTAGAAAAAGAACGTTTAACCTGTTCATAGGTTTTGGTAAACCCTGAATGCCCGACTGTGGGTGAGGCATGAAGTTCAGAAATCACTGTGGATTTAAGTTGTGATTTCTTGAATAAACACAAACAGACTTTGTAGCAGTGCCAAGAGTACCATGGAAAAACTGAAGAATTGTGTTTCAATTGGTGGAGCATGCTAGAAATTTTGGGGTCTTGCAGCCATTCCTAACGAACATCTTGGAGCTAATCTGGTACAATGAAGGAAAGGGAGAAAAGGGACCCGTCTTCTTCATATTTTTGGGAAAGAGCATCGACCACTACATTTTCCTTTCCCTTATTGTAAATGATCTCATAATCACAACCAAAAATATTGGTCACCCATTTTTTCTGCGTCAGTGATGAAATTTGTTGTTCCAGGAAATACTTGAGACTCTAATGATCAATTTTGATTTGGAAGCGTTGACCCAATAAATAAGGATGCCAGAGATCCACATCTTGCAGAATAGCTAGCATTTCCTTTTCATAAATGGATTGGCCTAAATGTCACTCTGAAATTTGTTTTCTAGTGAAGGCCAAAGGCCTGCCATCTTGCATGAGGACAACCCCAATTCCTTTCCCGGAAGCATCACATTCCAATACAAATGTCTTTGTGAAGTATGGAAGTGCTAGGAAAGGGGTCGAGCACATAACATATTTCAAGGCTTGGAAGGCATGATACAGAATTGAAGTCCAAGTGAAAGCATTATTTTTAAAGAGATAAGTGAGAGGAGCTGTAATGTTTCCATAATTCTGAACAAACCTCCTATAATATCCCGTTAAACCCAGAAAACCATGCAAGCTCTTAAGAGTTTTAGGGCGAGGTCAATCCGGCATAGATTCAATTGTTCGAAAACAAAGGTATTCCAAAAGAGGATTAACACCTTCAGTAACTAATCACACAACCAGATCAAAGATCAACACACCGATGTTTTGATTTGGTAAAACCCTTACGGGGAAACATCCACAGCCCCAACCAACGCGACCACTTGGAGCGGTTTATTGATGCAAAAGAAAAATATTACAGAGATATTTTACAAGATATTTTCTCACAATCGATCATCGGAAAATGAACCTCCATTCTCTTAAATAGATATCATGGACCAATCAAGTGTTAAGCCATGAATCAATGGTCGTTAAAATTGAGGAGAATATGAATCATCGTATCACTCTATGTTGAGAACATATCGTGACCGTCGAATTTCCTAACTACAAATGCATACTAATGCATACTAAAGAAACACACTAAGAAACACACTTTTACCTAACGAAACATTAGACCAAGTAGATATTAACTAACTCCTAAGTGTCTAAATATCCTAACATTCCCCCTTAAAAACAACTTAGGATAGGATTGAAGGACTTACAATAGTGAAACAGTAGGAGAAGGAAGGAGGCATTAGAGCCTATCCCCCATTGATGGAAACTTCATGAACTTGTAACATATATTGAAGTTTGGAAAACTTCACATCTGTAAGAGACTTTGTGAAAATTTTTGCAACTTGATCTTCTATAGGGAAAAATAGCACTTCAATAACTTGATCATGAATGAGCTTTCTGATGAAGTGCATGTGTATCTTAATGTGTTTTTTGAGTTGATGTTGAACTGGGTCTTTAGTGAGCTTGATGGCACTCTGATTGTCACACCATAGGTGGTTGGATGTTGCTGCTAGAATCCAAACTCTGAAGAATTTGTCGAAGCCATAAGGATTCATGACTTGCATTTACCATTGCTCGGTACTCTTCTTCTGCTGAAGAAAGTGCAAGAACATGTTGTTTCTTATAGGCCCAAGTGATAGGTCCTGAACCAAAGATGAAAACATAACCTACAGTAGACTTATGATCATTAGGGTCATAGGCCCAATCTGAATCAGTGAAAACCAACAATAAAGGATCCCCCGCTGAACTATAATGTATCATGAACTGAACTATACCACAGACATAGTGAAGTATCCTTTTAGATGCTTTCCAATGGATTTCATGGGGTGTTTGCATATACCAGGAAACAAGACCAACAACAAATGAAATATCAGGACGGGTATGAGTCAAGTATAAGAAGCTACCAACTAACTAACGGTACAAGGTGGCATCAACTTCGGAAGAAGTACAGGTGGCAACAAGATTGACTCCAGACAGGAAGGGAGAAGGGGTTGGTTTAAAATCGTCCATGTGAAAGCAATGAAGAAGGTCACAAGCATACTTAGATTGGGAAATAAAAATTTCTTCATTGGTTTACAAAACTTGGAGGACAAGGAAATAGTGCAAAAATCCTAAGTATGTCATTTCAAATTTCTTCTTAAGGTTGGTTTTCACATGGTTTAAAAGTTTTGATTCACTACCAGTAAGGATAAGGTCATCAACATGTAGGAAAAGGATTATGAGATGGCTTCCTACTTTCTTGGTATAGACATTAGGATCATAATGGCATCTAGAGAATCCAGTAGCAATAAGAAAGTTGTCCATTTTGGCATACCAAGATCAGGGAGCTTGCTTAAGACCATAAACAGATTTTTAAGGTGAAAAACAAGGCTAGATTCATTCTGGACATAGCCAGGAGGTTGTTCCATGTAGATTTATTCTTGCAAATCTCCATGAAAGAAGACGGATTCAAAATCCATCTGATGGACCTCCCGTTGTTACAGATTTTATACTTAAGGCTTTAAAGTATAAAGTCTAGGCATCCGAAAATAAAGAGAGTTTTTGATATATGAAAAGGAAATCAGTTCTTTAGGAAAAAAAGCTATCGATGATTTCTGAGTTGTCTTTGTCTAGCTTCCAATTGTTCTTGGATGCTTATGTCCTGTTCAATGGCTGCCCATGAACGTTCGAGTTCAATCCAAGTGGTGGCAGTTTCTAAGATGGTATTAAAAAGAGTTAAAGCAATGTTGGTCTGATCTATGAGACCAGGTTCAATGTTGGGTTGTCTTGCAATAGGTACAGTCATGGAGGAAAATAATTTTAAAATATTTGTTGTTTTTTAGGTTTGTTGTTTCTATTTTAGATTATATAAGAAAAGTTCCCAAATTTGAATTAATATTATAACAATTTTAAAGGTTGTTTCACGTATTTGAGTTAAATTGAAAATAATGCATGTGATGAAAGAAAACATAAAGCTGCTTAAACAATGTGAGGCATCAATCATGGAGGAATCTCACTTTGTAACAGAAGAAGAAATTAGACAAGAAACCTTTAATGAAGCATACGATATGGGGTAAAATCATGAAGTTGGGTAACACTTTCGTGACAATCGAGTCTAAAAAATTCTCAGCAGCAATTTTTCGGTCGAAAAAATGTTTCTAGGAATTTTTTCGGCTGAAAATTTGCACATCAAATTGAACGACACCCTAATGACCCCCTAGAAATTCATGTACAATGTTTTTCGGATGAATTATTTTCCTGTGGTAAGTATATTTCGGCTGAAAGAATTTTTGGTCGAAACGTTTATTTTTAACGGATTCCATTAAAAACTAGGTTTCGGCCGAAAGAATATTTCGGCCAAAAACCTGAAAATGGAACTGTTTGCAGGAAATTGCAAATTCTCTCCATTTTACTTGATCTTTTGAGGTAGCAGACTCCTACAAATACTCATAATTTAGTTTCAGAATTAATACCAACATTTTAAAAATTGAATCTACTTTCATTGGATATAATTTGTTTTCATTTTCATTTTTTTTATCTAATTTTATTTAATTTTATAAAAACATCACTACATAATATTTTTAGGGGAGATTATGATTTGGTGAAATGAAAAATCCATATCTCTAAAAATACACAGTGGAAAATTATGGAAATTTTATATTCATAATCCTTGCACTGTTCTCTTGAAAAGGGTATTTTTAGATTTTACTTTTAAGTAAAAAGTAATATAGATACAAGGTGTAGGAAAACATGTGTTTAAAATCTGCAACGTTTTCAGCTTGGTCAACTTAAAAAAATTCTAGAAATTATAATATTCATCCGTTAGATTCAAAATTATAGTCATAATAAAATAGAGTCTTTGTAGATTGTTGCAGTGTATTTCGTTTCTTAAAAACATAAGTTTAATAATAGATACATTGTTGTGGGAAAAAATAACTCATTATCATTATTTTCATGTTTAAGGAACACGCTGTTAAACAATTGTCAAATTGACATATCAAATCTTGATAAAAAAAAATTGAGAAATAGTCATTGGAAGGCTAACAAAATTCTTCACAAGTTTTTCTTTTACTGTAAAATGAAATTCTAAATAAAAAAATAATAATTTTGTATGCTGGAAGTTGAAGAACTTGTGAAAATACAATATTTTTTGTCATAAAACAAGCAAAAGTGTTACCATATTCATGATTTTACCCTATGGTGATCTAAGTAATTCATAGGTCTTACGTCTGCTAATAGCAAACAAAGAGGAAAATTTGTAAACAATCAGATGACTAAATAACAAATAACCATAGTAGATGTTGTACTGAGTTGTAGTTAAACATTTATCAAAGATATATAAGAAATGATGTTGAATATGAAGAAATAGAAGAACACATAATGCAGGCTTGACAGAATGTGGAGTCTCTTGTTTGCATTTGTATTAATTCTTGTAAAGGATAAATTTCTCTGTTATAATCGACCAGGAAAAAATCCTTCTTTTAGTCTTTTAAAATTATATTTATACAAAAGATCACCAACCCTAGACAATTGGTATTTTCCTAACTCCTAGGTGCTAACGGTTACAAAATTCAAACTTTGAACCATTCGCTTAGTTACTTTTTATCTCTCTATCATTTTGACAAAATGAGCATGCATATGTTACTTAATTATTTCTTTGAAATATTTCCTTCGCTTGGTCTAGGACACTCGACGCACCTACTTAGAAACTGTACTAAAATTATGGAAGGCTCTGTCATATCCTTTGCTTCAAACACATACAACTTCCTTTGAATCTTCGACAACCTGTCTTCAATTCTTCTATCTTCAAACTTTATTGACTGCAACTGTAGATTTGGCTTTACCAACCATTTATCCATTTGGGCAATGTCCAACTGCTTTAACTGCGAAATTTCAATCTGAGTTTCATTCAAGCTTTCTTTGATATTCAGTTGATGCTTTATAACATTAATCTGTCCTAGTAGTCCAGAACAATCTTTTTTTCGAATGCCTGGTGATTTTTTATCTAGCAAATAAAATGCCTCTTCAAATTCTTCCTTTATTTCCTTGGCCATTTTTTTACTTTCGGCTATATTATCCTCCCATGCCTTTAGTATGATATCACCCCTGATTTGTTTTGCGACAGTCAGTCTGGGATTTACTGGTACCTCTTCTCTAACCGAAAATACGACTGCCTTTTGAAAACTGGCCTGGGTTGTTGTAGCCTCTTTTTCTTTGAAAGCAATGTTATCTAATGAGTGATTTACTTCCCGAAAATGGTTTTGAATGATCTCTATTTTAGAAAACAGGCTTTGTTGTTCTACTTCTAGCTTTTGATGCACTTCCAGTGCCTGGGCTTGAAACACTGTTATATTCACAACCTGGCCTTCATTGGAACTCAATTTGTGTTGCAGTTGCCTTACCAATTCTTCTTGTTGGATAACCTGGCCTTGACTCGCTTGATCTCATCTCATCTAGACTAGACTTGAGCAATTGGATTTCATGTTTGTCAACAGCTCAGGCCTATTCAAGTCCTTTATTTAGCTCATCTCTAATATTATTTTCTGTATTTCTTATTTGACTCTGTAACTGGGCTATCGTTTGATTCCTCTACTTCAACCTTGTTTTCAGATTGTCAACTGAGAATAATTTGGTCATTACCAAAGCTCCCATAGAGCCTGCTACCTCTGTAGCAAAGTCCTCTTCTTCTAGATTTTCTCCATCCACAAGTACTCTGTGCTTTTTTACCATTGCACCCTCTCTCGGGTGCATCTCTTTATTTACCACAACCTTTCTTTTCTTACTGAAAAACTAATCAATAAGACATATTTCTTCGATGGCGATAGGTGTAATTTCTCCTATGAATATTGCTTTTGTGTTAGGGTTCCCCCTCGTGAATTGTAATGGTGTGACAACCTCAATGGGGTTGCCAACTCTATATACAATTATTAGTCAGCTCCATCTGTAGCTGATTTATTAGGTGAATATAGTGATTTATCTTCTCCTTTATTTTTTAATATCTCTAATTGATCTTTGTCTTGGTCATCATATAACTCTGTCTCTAGGATATCCTTCTTCTGAATCAAGATTTCAATATTCTCTAGATTTTCTGGGACTTCTTGTTTGCTAGATATTCCAATTTCGGGATTCTGAGTCTCTGTTTGTTGTGTAGCGAGAGACGTTGGGTTTTTCCCCTGTAATATTTTTGGAAGACTAGCTCTTCGGTGCTTTTGGAAGTTGTAAAAATCAATCTTTTTCTCAGGTGATAGGGCTTGAACCCGGCTTAGGACTTCTTGGTAAGAACTCACCCCTCGGAATAATTCATCCATTAGGGATTCTTCATTTTCATATTTTTTAAGGTTTCAGTTGGCCATATGGTTACGCACAACCCTCTGTGGGTCGTATTTCTTAAATTCTATTCTAACTAGCTTTATTTCGTCTAGGGCCGCAACTTCCGCCTTGGAGTGGCCAAAATCTAATAAAGTAAATACACCAATTTTCAAGGGAAAATGTGGACATACCTTTTTCTGCACCGCTTTCAGTTCTTCGCTAATCCCACCAAGTACAGTTTGTCATGCGACCTCATGGCATACCAGTCGGTCTGGAAAAAATTGTGGTAAACAATATGGGTAAATAGAACAACCGAAAACTTGGATGTAAGAGAACTGCTCTTCAATATACTAGACTGCTACATTATTCAGGTTAGCCATGACTATGTCTGAAATTCTTGGAGGTGGGTAACAGAATATAAAAATGTGCATTGGTACTGCTACCAAATTACAGATTTCATAAAAATAGTTCTTTGTCTTGTCCTCCCAGAGTTTTGAATGATACTCATGAATTGTATTTGCACTATCTGAAGTCCAGCTCCAGCCCATCAGTGGGAAGGGTGTCATGAAACAGACGACATCCATAATATAAGCCGACATAAAAAATGAAGTTGGTAGTCCCTTGGCCTTCTTTGCATGATACTTTGTAACCCTTTTGGCCAGATTATTCGACAATATTTTCACCCAATCAAAAGAATAAACTTCCTCTACAGTATGTATAATGGGTACCCATTCTTCAAAGAAATGGGTTTTGTTTTCCTTTCCATAAAGTCTACATGACATCATGCATATATACATGAACTGTGGTTCTAATGATGAGATTGAATAAATGTCGTTAGAATCGGCTCTGAACTTCGATGGGCGTGAAAACCAGTCCTTGATCCGATCAGAAAGTCTCTTTCCGTATTGCTCACATTATTTCTTATTAAAATCTACTATAAACTAGCATTGTTGACGAAGTTTGATGTTGCAGGAAATTTATACATCACCTTTATATGTTCCAGCCGAAAAGACCCAACAACTATTTTTTGTGAGTTGAATATAGTCCTAGTTGAGACATCCACATGATCCAGTGCCCATTTGATCATGTCACAGTAGGGCAAGAGGCTCGGCCTTGTTACTACTTTGTGCAGCTCTACTTGAGCGATGATCTTATATTTTGTAGACAAGTTATCCTTTTCATTGTCGTTGGAGTCATCTGGGCAATTTATCACTTCATATCGTATAGTGTTGAATACGTGCGTCCAGTTCTTAACTATGTTTATACTTCTGGGCGAAGTATCAGAAATAACGTCTATGTTCTGGCCAAAACTCTCGTCGGTTGCTTTAGGTGCTTTCTGTGGAGTCATGATATCAAATTTCAGAGTTCTATCGGCTGTTACAGAGGATGAAGATGTAGAAAATGGGTTATTTTACTTAGTCGGCTTTATGAAAATAAGAAAGTAATTCGAAACTTAAAATATTCCTTACCTTTAAGCGCACAAACCATGCATATACCTTACTGACAACGTGTTTAATATTTTCTATAGCAAGATTTGGGTATTAAAATCATATCTTATTTGAAATCATTTCCCTAAATCCGATATTAATTTTATTAAAGGTCGATACCTCGAGAGAAGTGCATAAATTGAATGCATCTGAGTTGTTATTAAGTGATAGATTAATTAGATTATAATCCCGTTTTAGAACATTAATTAATCATACTTATAATTTAACTAATTTTTAGCCTTTCGTATCTCGGGGATCTTTGAACAGTTTAAATTAAGACTTACGAAACACGAAATTACGAAAGGATTAATTAGACGATAATTATTTATTTTAATCTCTTAATTAATCATGATTAGAAATTAAACCTTAACGTTTCGTGGATTTAAGTATCGGGACTTTCATAACACTTGACGCAAGAAATCCCGAAATGCGAAGTCGCGATGGGATTTATTAACTGCTAAGCATATTTTAACTCATAATTAGACATGATTAGACCGTAAGTTTTAGGGGTTTTGGGTATCATGACCTCGATGTTTGTAGCATGTGAGAAATCCTGAATCGTGAAATTGTGATGATATTTATTAACATCAAACTATCTTAATTTTTAATAAACACGGCTTGGCTTTTAAAACTTTTGTGAATTCGAGGATCGAGGCTTTGAGGAGGCTCAACATTGACCCTTTGTATTTCGTGAAATGCTGACTCCCGAAATTTTGAAAGAAATTCTTCATATAATTTGATTTGTTAATAAAAAGGCGGCTCCATAATAATTTTTTTGATAAGAAGGAAGTTCTTTTAGTCTCAAGTTTGGAAAAATATATATGTTTCAACACCTCCCATTTATGTGAGGCAAAAAGGGCAAGAACAAGGAAACTAAATGAGCCTTGTGTCTTTCAACACTTCCATCTGATGCATACTTAGTTCTGTAGACCCATTTACTATTGGAATATTGGTTGTTGTCATTGATGTCAACCCTAGTCATTGGTTTTGGACCCCAAGATTGATGAAGTTATTTGGACATGAAGGACAGTGCACATGCAGATACAAAACCCATGGATGGATAGTATACATCATGTTGTTTCCGGTGGTAGGTATCATGTCATGTGGATTCTCATGGTTGAGGAGAAATGAATTTTTGAAGATGACAAAGTGAATTGAATAAGGAAGTACAGGTCGGCCCTGAATATAATTAAAGAAAATAATTACAAAATAAGAAAGTGTCAGGTCGGCCCTAATGTTAAAAGGAAGTGACATAAAGGGTATAAATGCATCTCATTAAACAGTCATTTTTCAATACACACAATTTTTTTAATGAACAAGGATATATAAGTCAATTTTCAGAGGAAATATGAAGTAAAGAAGGCCGAATTTCAAGGGAGGATGAAGTCTTTTGGTGATGTGTTCTAAGGTATGTTATTTACAAGTCATCTTACCATTTTCGATATAATTTTTTTTCTATAATGATTCAGTTGGTGAAATTTTTATGCTATTGAGAAGACATATCTAGGTACCTGTGGTAAACATTTCAGCTCTTATTCACTATAATTTTGGAGATACACTTTGTGGAAGATAGGGTTTTTTACTAGTCCTGAAGCTAGTCATAAACAAGTGTTTCGGGTAAAACAATCATAACGTCTTCATAGAGAATCCAAATGAAGTGAGACCAATTACATTGGAAAGAGTATTGGTTGTAGTTTCCTTTGTATGAATTTCAGAATCTTATGTTAAATATTGAGCGTGGGGCATGTTGTACAAGTTTGCTCTCCTAAATAAACCATAATTAAATAAGGTCTACCATTTTCTCTATAACTCATTTTCTGGGAGGATTCAAGGAGTGAAACTTGGAGGAGTTTTAGAGAATACATTGACTTATATTATCCACAGGATCAGATTATTCTAAGAAGTGAAGAATTGCATAATTTGAAGAAGTCTCGGGAAGCATTATCAGGTTTTATGTTATGGTTGGTTGATGGTGATGATTTAATGTAAAGTTTTATTATCTCTCATATATTCTTGGGTGGAAGGAAGGGGAAAGGATGGAGAGGTCAACCCTCTCTTGATATTGGAGGATTATATCTTCCTTTTGGAGTTTTATCCTTCCCTTTATATTTGGAAGTTGTATCTAACTTTGGAAGTCATTACTTCCCTTGAATAATAACTATTGTTTATTTCTCATATATTGTGCATGGTGTATTGTGGTGTATTGGTGTAACTCTTCTACTATTGTTAATTTCTCATTGGATATAATTTAATATATAATTTGGTTGAAGTATAATTTGAAAGTTTTTCCAAATTATACTTGATATTGATTCACCCCCCTCTTAGTATAAACAATTGGTATCAGAGAAAGTTTCCTTCAGAACAGTTTAACCACTGGAAGGAAAATCCTAAGCAAAGATGGATGACCATGAGCACATTTCAAATGGGATTTAAAGATTTGACGGAAGAAATTATGCATACTAGAGTGATAGAGTGAAAACTTACCTAACAACTTTGGGAGTATACATTTGGTACTCATTTTTAAATGGCTATGTAATCTCAAATAATGATCCAACTGATCCAAATGAGAAGAAGCTTATGAGTTGAAATTAAAAAGCCAAACATGTTATTCTAAGAGCATTGGAACCAACCATTTCAAGCAAAGTAATGGGCTACATCACTGCTAAAGAGGTATGGTACAAACTAAAGAGTATCTATGAAGGTGATCCAAAAGTTAAGCAAGTCAAGCTTCAACGACATAGAGTAGAATTTGAAAATTTGAAGACTGATGAAAAGGAAGATATTGCAACATATTTTCTTAGAGTTGATGAAGTTGTTAATGCTATCAGAGGATTAGGTGAAGAGATCAATGAGTCCTTGGTTGTACAAAAAAGTGTTGAGATCACTTCTCTTGAAGTATGATGCTAAGGTCTCCGCCATTGAAGAAACTAGGGACTTGACCAAAATGACAATGGATGAATTACATGGGTATCTTATAACATATGAAATGAGAACAAGTACAGAAAGTGACCAGCCAAACAATGAAACGGCCTTTAAATCCATAAAGAAGACAAAAGAAAAGGGTAACGACCTTGATGAAGAAATAGAAAATTTCGTAAGAAGGTTCCAGAAGGGAAGTGTAAGATACAAAGGTAAGTCTCCTCTCAAATGATTTGACTGTGGTAGAATAGGACATATTGTTGAAAACTGCTACTATAAAAAGAGAAGTCTCAACAATAAAAAGAGCTTCTACTCCAAGAATGATGGCATCTCCTCAGATGAGAGTGATGAAGAAGAGTACCCATATTTTTCCGCCATGACGGGCATAACGAGTAATTGTTCTTTGTCTGGCTTCTATCTGCCCAGATGTGATCCAAGTAGGTTCAAGTGCTTGAAGAGCGAATCTACCGAAACAAATGAGATTGTCGCGATAAGATAATGATGGAGGAGAAGTCCTCTTCATAACCCAAGAAACCCAGGATGATGATCACAAGAGTTCTAAATAAGAAGAAATCATTTATGAAGAATACTCAGATGAAGAAACCAACCTTGATTCCTTTTGGGGATACAAAGATAATGCATATAGTGAACAAGAAGATGATAATCTTGAAAAGTTGAAGCATGTTGAAACTAAAAATAGAAAACTTAGAAACACAAACATAATACTAAAAGGTGAATTAAGTAGTTGTGAAGAAGAAAATTACAATCTTGAAGGAACAATTAGAATATTTTGAGAAATTGAAAGTAGAATTGGATCACACAAAAGGGGAGTTACTATTGACAATAAAAAAGTTGAAGAAGTTCGAAAAAATCACTGAAAAATTAGATGATATCCTTAGCAGTTAAATATATCCAAATGAAAAGACAGGGCTAGGATAAAATGACAGTTTAAAGACAACAAAACAAGAGAAGGAAGATGAAAATGATGAAACCAATACTCCAGAACAATTTGAACAACAAGATAGACGACTAGAATTCAGAAGGAATGAGACATCAATAAGATCCTCTCCCATTAGGTATGAAAACAATCATTATGAAGGAAACCATAGAAGAATAGATCGTGAACCTAGATGGACCACACCACAAAGAAGATCACTTACTCCCAGGTATCAAAATTTCTTTCTTGGACATTGTTATA
>SNQJ01S0020738.1:39347-65651 GCA_010110895.2 Picea sitchensis | reverse complement strand
TATTACTTATTTTGTAATTAATGAGGAGCATTAAATATGAGCCCTCAGATTAGACTTATGATAGCCATTAGATTGAGTTGGTTATGTAAGTTAGGGTTTCTTGGGAAAAGCAAAAAGTACATATACATGCTTAGGGATGTGAGAAAGACACACTGGAGAAGACAAGAGGAGAAGTTGAGCGATTGCTTGAGAGAGGAAAGTGAACATCAAGAAGGGAACGATTCCCAAGAGAGTTAGGGCACAAATCCCAAGGAGGATTTTTTTTTGTTTTGATTTGCATCAGTGTTATTTGCTTGGACAGGCTGTACTGTACGGATCCGTACAGGCCGTACAACAACATTCTTGAGGCACGAAAATCAAGGCAATCTTGGACATGATTTTCGAGGCATTCTTGAAGAATTTTCTGAAGGAGGACAGTTGTACAGAAGAGAAGGTACAACAGCCTGTTGTGGCACAAATTTCAAGGTGTCGGATTTCAGCAAATCCGTACAGTTGTACAAATTGTGGCACGGTTTTCAAGACAGATTTGTGGGGGACAGTTTTGTGCTATAAGAGGTATTTCTCTTGGCTGAAAAAGTGTTATTGATGCTGTTCTGAACTTTCCTGAAGCAAAATAATAAGATTTCTCTCTCTCCTTAGGTTTCCCCACATTGGGGTTTTCCTTGGCAGTTGCCTAAATTTCTGTGAGTTATGGGTTGCTGTCCATTGTGCATTTCCGCTACATATTTTTCTTAACAATGTGTATTTCTGCTTATAGAAATTTCTGAATGTGGGTATGCATTTTTGAAATTTAAGAAGACAGTTATCTCTAGGTTGCTAAGTGTTTGACGAAATGTGTGAATGAAATATTTTTTATTTTGTCATTAAAAAATCAACAATATGCTTCCCCGATCACGGATTTATGTGATGAATAATAGATCTTTGTAGCTTTAAGACATCGAAATACGTCTCTACTCTGAAAAAAAATTAACCCACAATTTTTTGCCGAGGAAAGTGCTCTAATACCACTTGTCGTATTCTAGATATAAAATAGTATGTAGAGCATAAATATTTTAGCTAGAAATGGCATAACAACAATGATATAACCAAAATAATACCATAATAACACCAAAAAGAGCACCTTGATTAATGATAGGATTGTTCACTTACCTCTTAGAGGGGGAACCTCAAGCAAATCAGAGTTCTATTACAGTAATCTCCAAGACAACCTTTCTCATACCCTCTACTCCTATTTATACTAAATCTATCTATCCAAAAGAACAATCTAGAGGAATATCCTTCTAGAAGAGAAATCTTCTATTAGGTCTTCTTACATTTGACTTATTCTTCCTTATTTCTAGTCCATATTAATATTGTCCTTTATTACATGGAATTGTATTATTCTACCTACATGAGGGGTTAAGGAGGTTAGGTCCCTAACATGGAGGATCTTTACAATCAAGGAGTATTATTAGGCATCAACATCATCATTCCCCAGGGAAGTCGACGAGAAAAACCTATGCACGTTCAAGGTCAAAAAAAAACCCAAGTATATCTCCTTTCAAGCATTATAAAAGGAGACATGGGTTAGATAACTTGCAAGGAGATTTGATGAAAATCAAGCCACCGTCATTTGATGGAGAAAACAAGAAAGGTGAAGATGCAGAAGCATGGTTGTTGGGAACGAGGAAATATTTCCAACGGCATAACTACTCATCAAATGTAGAAGCCAGAATATCAACCTACCACATTCAAGGGAAGGCATTTATGTGGTGGGATTAGTTGAAGTAGGTTAAGCACCTTGATGAGAAGATAATTTCTCATATGCAGTTCAAGAAATATTTTCAGCAGCAGTACTTATCAGAACAATATTATGACACTTGGGAATATGACCATGGATGAATATGAGAGAAATTTCTTGGAACTTATCAAGTATGTGAGCTTCATCAGAGATGAGAAGGTCAAAATTCATAGGTTCCTAAGTACACTGCCATCCTTTTATAAGGATAAAATTCAGTTTGACGAGACATATAATTTAGAAGAAGCCATAAGAAAGAACAAGTACTTATATGAGAAAAACAAAGGAACACTAGCTTTCCAAATGGCTTGGGATGACAAGAAGAAAGGAAATATAGATCAAAGGAAGAAAGGATTCAAGACAACTTTCATAAGGAATAGATCCCAATCATATCAATAAGGGCAGTCATCTCAGGGTGATCAGAAAATGAGAGAGTCCTTGGGAAAGAGGCCAAGACAATAGCCCATAAAGTGTTGGGGATGTGAAGGAGATCACATGTATAAAGGCTTTCCTCACCAAGGAGATAAGATGAATATTTTGCATTGCGTCAATAAGGAGGAGATGGTAGAGGATGTGGGCAAAACCGTGCAAAGAATATATGAATCCTTGTGTTGGGTATGTGTTATATTTTTTGCATGTGTGTATGTGGGCACATCAAATTCGAAAACTGCGTCTGATGATCCCAACTTCCTTCACCCTTTGTGTCGTGTGTGCCAGGAACTTTCCTAGGGGGGGGTAGGTTCCCCCCCCCCCTCGGTTATGCACAACATTCGGGACAGCACCCCGAAATTTGTTTTTGGGCACTTTTTGTTATTTTAGCGAATTTTTCTATTTTTAGTGGTTTTCTAAATTAATTATGAATTAAGGAATTAGGGTTTTGGTAGCTACGAAATACCTAAAATATTGTATATATTGTATTGTGAATGGTGAAATTAATACAATGAAGAGTTGAAAGATGTGGCACCAAGGAAGGATGGTTTTCTCTAGGTTAAGGGTTTCCATCATAAATCTGTGTGTATTGTGTGTGTGAGCCATTGATTCATTTTTGTTTTGCTTAAGAATATGTATGCATTGCTTTACTTCATTGCTTTACTTCACAGGTTTAAATCCTACACCTTGTACAATAGACAAGAAGACTATCAATCCCACATTATTGAAGTGGAAGGTAAGATTGATAATCATTCTAGAGTTATTTTAATTGATTCTGAAGCTAGTCATAGCTATATAGATCCAAAGCTAGTTGAAAGATTTAAATTGAAGAAATGTAAGCATGAAAAGTCTTGGTTAGTTCATCTTGCTACTAAAACCAAGAGAAGAATTAATGAGATTGTTAAATAATTCCCTATAAATATGAATGGAACTAACACTAAGGAATATTTCAACATGATACCATTGGGGTCTTATGACTTCTTGATTGGTATGGATTGGCTAGAAAATCATTGTGTTGTTTTATATTTTTATAACAAGGTGTTCACGTATATTGATGAAGAAGGGAATCCAAGGATAGTGCAAGGTATTCCAAGGCCTATATATGTCTGAAAGATTTCAGCATTGTAGTTGAAAAGAAGTTTTAGAAAAGGGTGCCAGATATATACAACCCATATAGAAGAGCCAATGAAGGACAAAGAGCCAAGTCTTGAGGATTATCCAGTCTTGAAAGAGTTTGAAGATGTGTTTGAGTAGTTTCCAGGATTTCCACCAAAGAGGGACATATATTTCTCAATTGACTTAATGCCTGGAGCTATCCTGGTATCTAAGAATCCCTACAGAATGAGCACACCAGAGCTAAAAGAGTTTCAAATGCAGCTAGAAGAGTTGTTAAAAAAAGGGTACATATGCCCAAGTGTTTCTCCTTGGGGTGCCCCAGTTCTTTTTATCAAGAAGAAAGATGGAACGATGAGGTTATGTATTGACTTCAGACAACTGAATAAGTTTACAGTCAAGAATAAATATCCCTTGTCTATGACCAATGATCTCTTTGTTCAGCTGAAGGGAGAAAATACATCTCCAAGATTGACTTGAGGTCAATCTATCATCAAGTGAGGATCAAAGAAGAAGACACTAGAAAAACATCCTTTAGGACAAGGTATGGACACTACAAATTTGTGGTGGTGATTTTTGGATTGAAAAATGCACCGACTACATTCATGTGTCTTTGAATGGGGTGTTTAGAGATTTTCTGGATAATTTTGTAATTATATTCTTGGAAGATATTCTTATCTATTCCAAGATAGAAGAAGAGCATGAGAAACATTTGAGAATGGTGCTACAAGTGTTAAAATAACACCAATTGTATGTCAAATTGATTAAGTGCACTTTTTATCAACAGAAGATCCATTATTTGGCTAACATTTCAGAAGAGGGCATAGCAGTGGATCTAGAAAATATTGAAGCTATCAAAGAGTTGGCCAACTCCAACAAATATTTCAGAAGTTAGATCATTTATGGGTCTAGCTGCTTACTATAGGAGATTGATTACATGATTCTCCAAAATTGCACACCCGATAACATCTTTGGAAAATAAAGGAGTAATTTTGAATGAAGTGATAAATGTGAAGACAATTTGCAATGCTTAAAGGATTTGTTAACCAGTGCCCCTATTTTGAAAGTTGCAAATCCAAATGAGGATTTTGTTGTGTGCATAGATGCATGCAAGGAAGGGCTCAGCGGAGTCCTTATGAAAAAGGGACATGTAATTTGTTATGATTCCATAAAATTGAAGGAACATGAAATAAATTATGCCACACACGACTTAGAGTTGGAAGCCATAGTACATGCCTTAAGAATGTGGAGGCATTACCTTATGGGAAAAAAAAATGGATTGAGGACAGACCATAGTGGCTTGAAATATATGTTTGAACAACCAACACTAAATACTAGACAAACTAATTGGATGGAATTTCTTAGCGAATATAACTTTGATATCAAGCACATAAAAGGAAAAGAGAATAAGGTGGTTGATGCACTTAGTAGAAGGGTGCATAAAATGCATGACATAGCCATTAGTATCTACAGAAAAGATTTGAAAGATAGAATTCTAGAAGTTGTAACAATGGACCAACATTATGTACAAGTCAAGGAAAGTTTACATTAGAATGATATATAACATAAATATAAGGATTATGACCTGAAAGAGGATGGAATCCTCTTATTTCAGAATAGAGTTTATGCTCCCAATTCTCAATAATTGAGAAACTTAGTTTTAAAAGAGATGCATAATGTGCCATACGCTAGACATCCAGGATACCAGAAAATTATCACAATTGTAAGAGGCCAATATTTTTGGCCTATTATGAATAAAGATGTCAGTAATTATTTGGCTAGATGCATGGAATGTTAGAAGGTAAAGGTTGAACATAGACATCCAACGCGATTACTGCAGTCTTTTCTCATTCCTGAATGGAAATGGGATGTTGTTACTATCAATTTCATTACTAAATTGCCAAGGACAACCAGGAAACATGATTCCATCATGGTAGTGGTGGAAAAGCTCACAAAGGTTTCACATTTCATTCTCGTAAAAGTAACTCATAAGGAAGCCAATATTACAGAAATTTACATGAGAGAAATTGTTAGGCTACATCATGGTGTGCCTAAGGAAATAATGTCGGATCGAGATCCAAACTTCAATTCCATTTTTTGTAGGGAGTTGTTTAATGGATTTGGGACAAATTTGAATTTCAGTACATCATATCACCCAGATTCAAAAGGGCAGACAGAGAGAACTAATTGAATAATTGAAAATATGTTGAGAATGCATGTAATGGACAAGCCTTCTAAGTGGGAGGACTATATCCATTTAGTTGAGTTTGCAAAAAACAATGGGTATTATGAATCATTGAATATGATCTCGTTTTAAGTCTTGTATGGTAGAAAATGAAACACACCAGTAAGTTGGGATAACCTAGCAGATTGAGTCATGATTGGGTCGGAGTTGTTAAAGGAAATGGAAGAAAATATGGTAAAAATCATGTAGAATTTAAAAGTTGCACAAGATCGATAGAAGATCTATGTTGATATAAGGATAACAAACAGAGAATTCAAAGTGGTATTTCATGTGTTTTTAAAAGTTAAATCCAAAAGAAGCTTGTTGAAATTGGGAGGTTTCCCAAAGTTAGCAGTGAGATATTGTGGGCCTTTTGAGGTCTTGGAAAAGATAGGACCAATTGCATACATGCTATCATTACCTACATCCATGAGAGGTCATAACGTGTTCCATGTGTTTTTATTAAAAAAGTATGTACCTGATCCTAATCATGTGATTGATTGGAATGTGATCCAAATGGAACATGAAGGGGATTTTCAGGTGGAACTAATGCACATCCTAGAACAAAAAATCAAAGTGATTAGGAAAAAGTACATAGAAATGGTAAAGGTTCAATCAACCTACTATGGTCCTAAAGATGCTATATGGGAGCACAAAGAAGCCATGCGGGAAGCATACCCACAATTGTTTGCAATTTTTGAAGAAAAATGAATGTACATTTGTACATAAGTGAATGAATACTCCATTTTGGTAGTTAAAGTTCATGGAGCCACATCTCTAAGATTCATGTCCAACCAATGAGGGGTTGAGGGGAAAAGGGATTTGTTGGTTGGAATTGTTGTGCAATTTATTAAGTTGCAGAATTATCAAGTATTTTGATGTAATGTTTTATATATGTTAATATTTAAAATATATGGTTATGTGCACTAAGGAGAGTACAATTTGTAGGGGAAGGGGAATGTAACATTCTCGTTTTCAAACCCCAAACTAGTGATGTGTATTGTAAATATAGTATGTGGTCGAGATCCAAGTGATGTATATTGTAAATGTAATGTATGGCTGAGAGCCAATATGTATATGAGGTAAATTGAAATATAATGAATGAAATGTATCGCAAGTTGTATGCAGACACAGATGGATATTGGGGGATAAGTATCCATAAGAGAGGATAGGGGTCCAAGGGAGAAGTTACCCATATCTATTAAAGAAAAACCCAATTCGTATTTTTCTCTAAATTATTCTTGACATGAACCTTTCATTAGTTGTTGAGTGTTGTAGAGCCCAATCATTGAATTCATGTAAGAGGGTTGGTGTGAGAGACACTTCCCATAGTTATTGATAGGATGGGGGTTGAGTACAATAATATTGGGGAAGAGTGCAAGTCAAGCAAGAAAGAGAAAGAGAGGAAATTTGTATTGGTAGTAGAGCATATTTTGGCACATTCATGTTTTTTGCATAAAGAGATTTTTTTACATCGAATTTTTGGCTAGTAATGGAGTTCTGAGTGTGGGATCTTGAAGGAAGTTATTGTGGACAAGTTTTTTCTTTTGTTTCAAGCTGTAATTTCATGGAGAAATAGGTTGTGTTCCTGGGAGCGACAAGTTGTTCAAAATTCATCCAAAAAGCATGTGGTTTACTGTTGGGAGAACTTGTGTTTGCAGCTGTAGAATTCCTGAGGTCCCAACAAGTAAAATTCATGTCCAACCTGTGTTGGAAGCCCTGGAGGGGAGTGGAAAGTCCTGAGGGACTGTGAGCAACGAAGGTTATGCAAGTTGAGGGGAAGAGTGTTGATGGACTAGAATTAGCTGAGAGTTTAATTGTTGAAAGGGAGACATTAGCCAACCTTAGTGACCTCCATCTCTTGTGAATTCATAGCCCCAGCTCGAGGGTGTCTTGCTATTGAGAACTGGAACAACAAGGCTATGTTTGGGAGGAACATCTGTCCTCTGCAGCTGGTTGCACATTTTATAATATAAGTGTTCTATTTTTGTTGTGTTTGCTAATGTATAATGTTGATATAACTACTAAGAAATTTACTCTAGAATATATTTGGTTATTATTGGTTGTTGGGGGAAGAATGATGCATTTAAATCTTTTCTTGTATGGTGGAATGCTACTCAACGTTATTTATCTGTTTCTATGCATAGTTGAGAAATTGTATATACATTTTTATAGAACATGGAAAACTAAATGAACTTGTATTTCATGTTGTATGTTAATTTCCGCATTTAGATTTAGTAGGAGGAATTTTTATTGGGTCGTTTTAGTAGTGACGTGACCTAGATGGGGGCTAGGTACGTTACAAACTTAGTAATCCAACTCCATATTTGAGTGCTAATGAATTTTAGCCTTTTCTTTTCAAGCCAATCATCAAACTTTAGGAAGAAATCAAGAACAATAGACACAAAACTAGTATTGGATATGAAAAGGAAGTCACCTTTCATATTTCAGATTATACCAAACCGATCCAGTTCCAAAGTGTTGCACTGCTTCAAGAAATTTCACATTTCCCTGCTCCACTTCAAGAGAAAATTCCAAATTTCCAATATTGTCAGTGAGTTGGCCACATGGAAGATCAGTGCTTCGATATTCATCCTTGTGAGCATTGTGGAAAGCATAATCATCATTTGGACAAATGTTCTAAATGCTTGAAATGTGAAATATTAAAGAACCACTAAGGGTGGATGACTTCTTGACAATGGTAATCAACAGTCAAGAAGATATCTCAATCATATCATAGAATTCATTCTCGGGTATTGACAAATCTTGCAGTGGAAGGATTTTCATATTCTCATTGATTTTCATCTTCTCACCTTGTACCTGACAGGGGGGGAAATATCATCAATTGATAGCTAGGATTCAAGTTTCGAAGTCCCATCAATCGAGCAGTAACAAGCGAGTATGATTGGTTTGTGGTTTTCCTTAAATCACCACTTAGTAGAATATTTATATCTTTTGTTAGACAACAGTTTGTGGTTTTCCTTAAACCTCCACTTGGTAGAATACTTTCAACTTGTACTACATAATAGTTTATGGTCATCTTTAAACCCTCATTTGAAAGCACTTCCAATTAGCATAAGACATCAACTTCCAGCTTCTAGTTAACTTACGAAATGTTATAGTAGTTAAAAATTTTGGAAAACATTGTGTGGGAATTTATGAAACGTCTAACATTTCGAATGGACACTCCACCCATCACCAGGAACCAACCATTGTTGGAGGTTTCATAAATTTCCACAATAAAGTTTAACTACTATGACAATGAAACCATTGAGCCTAGGGACAAGTTCCAAAGTTTTTGTTCATTCGTAAACCACGAGATTGGTTTGTGGTCTTCCTTAAACCACCATCACCATTTAGTAGAAGACATGTCAACTTATGCTAGCCATTTGGCTTTTGGTCATCCCAAAACCACCAGATTTAGAGGGCACATTCAAGCATTGGAATTTTTCCATTTCCATATTTCAACTGCACACTTTCATACTTCATCCCTCTTCTTGGACTCATATAGGATTAGGGGGGGGGAATGTTGGAAACATAATTTGTTTAGGGTTGTACTCGAATAAGGAATATGAAACATTACAAAAAGTAATTGTTGTAGGGATTCCAATAAATCTCTTGGAATATGAATCCAAGGGTCACATAAATGTACTTGTACTTGTATCATACTGATGAATAATATGTATCTCACGCTTATTTGTATTTTCGTGTGTCCAACAATTTCAAATTAAGTTATAAACCCATAATTTTTTTTACATATTCATTTAGCTATTGTATCTATGAAAGACAAAGACCAATAATATAAAGATTGAGCTCAAATAGTTTTCCATCATTGGACTCCACAAATAATATAGAAGGCAAACGCAACATAAATTAAGAGCCATTTTCATCTTCGCTTTCTGAAAAGATATAATAATGCAACTTAAATTAAGAACCATTTTCAATTCCGCTTTGAGAAAATAAATGATATTCACCATCGTGACAAAGAATGAAATAAGGAATCGAGAGAAGATGTGATTAGATATTTATAAAATTAAGAATGAAATAAGGAATCGAGAAAAGATGTGATTAGGTATTTGTAAAAGCTCACAAGTATAAATGTCATCCACATTAAACATATTATAAATGACATCCACATTAAACATATCATGGGGTATCAATATTACTATGTATAAGTTATTATCTTTTTATATGTGACAAATATATTATACATTGACTTTGGATACACCTATCCAGGTTGGATGCAACATGATATGCACAGCCAAACTAATGTGTTCTAACTATTTTATATATTTCAAGTCTCTTGCAAGATATAATAGGTTATTTTGGTTGATTATTTGCAAGGTTTTTCAACTAGTTATATAATATTATTTGGTCACATAATTGGATTTCATGATTTTTTTTTTTTAACTTTACATGAATCATTTTAATATTTTTGAGTGGTTTTTTAATTCAAGAATCTTTCAAGTTTATGTGGAATTTTCAAAGTTGGTGTGGAGATGTGCAATTTATCATGTGTTATTTTTAAGTTTTTTTAATGTAAATTGTTTTTTCATTATAAAGAATTTGATCTCTCTTAACACATGATAGATATTGAGTTAAGAAGAATTTGCACTGATTACATACACACATATCACAGGTCAACTCTATGTTGAATACAAAAATAATTACATGTCTTTGTCATATTGAGCAACACACCATTGAGATGTTTTAATCAAGATCTATCTTAACTGGGATCAAATCCTAAGAGATTGCAAACATTTCCTCAATTATTGGTTCTCGAATTATATAAATTAAAAGGAAACTAAAGGCGTTATTGATTTTTTGTTCCAACTATTTTTTTCCTTTTAAAAAAGTGAAAATGCATCAACAAAAAAGTATATGCTTATGTACCTTTCATGAGAAGGAGTTTACAAATTCCATAAAGAATGTCTCAATACACTTCAGTGATAATATTTACATAATTTATGTTCTAAATTTAGTGAAGAAAAACATGATTTTACAAAGTTCACAAAATTCGCAGAGATTATTTTTTAATGGTATTAATCTTTGGAACACCCCAATATGTTAAAAGTAGAGATGAAAGTGATGTTTTTATTAAATTTATTTGAGCATGAGACCATCAATTAATGCTTATATTAATGTAATGATCAAATTTGGTTTTTGTTAGAGATTGTTGAAATATTCTCTCAACCTCTCTTCCTAAATTTGGAATAAGTTGGATCTCACAACAACTCACATAACTCTATATAAACCTATTGTATTTGCACCGGTTTTCATATAATATCAACTGTGAAGTGTTCAAAGTGTATCATGTATTTAATTTCTCCACATATTTTGTCTCCTTTCTTGGTATCAAAGCAAGTTCATATGCAATCGCTCTGAGGTCGATGATAAAAAGGCATCAAATAGGTTGCTATTGTATGAAATAAAAGGAGAGTGTTGATATATGATCCACTCTCTTAGCCACAATTTAGATTTGTGTGTTCCAAGAGGCAACCATGCAGAACCATCATGGTAAGAATTGTTGATTTGTTGCCTAGAAGGGAGAGCATTCTGAAAATGAGTCACAGCCTTGGTTTCAAGTTAAGAATGAGGTAATTGCTTTGAAGTTTAGTTTCTTTTGAACATGGAATTCACAACTTTAGAAAAATTTAATGGCCTCAATTTCCATACATGGAAGGTAAAAAAACAAATGCAGTTAATGATTAATAATTTATGGGGTATTGTAAAAGGCACAGAAGCAACACCTAGAGATGCCAAACAATTGGTTGAGTGGAGAAGCAGGGATGACAAAGCTAATTTTATCATTGGACTTACTCTTTCAAACTCTCAACTACATATTGTTGATTTAGAAAAATCATCTAAAGAAATATGGTAGCAATTGAGTCAGTTATTTTATCAAAAATTTGTAAATGCAAAGTTTTTTTTTTAATTACAACTATTTAGACTTAAAATGCATGATGAGACACACATGTCTAGTCATATAAATGATCTAAAGTCTCTTACAAGGTAGTTAGCATAAATTGATGCTAAGGTAGATGATGAAGATGCAAAAGCAATTTTATTAAATAGTCTATCTTCAAGTTATAACAATGGTGTCCTTAATTTAAGTCAAATATCCTCTCAAACACAAAAGGTGGTTCTTGAACCGAAATTACACTATTTTCTAAGGGAAGGATGGGAAAAAGAAAGATTTTAGTTGAATGCTTCTACTGCTAGAAAATTAGTCATGCAACATGTTATTGCAAAAGTTGTGCCAATGATCTTTTAAACAAAAACTAAAAGAAACGACAAATATAGCCATCTCTAAATCAAAAAATATATCCATCTCTGAAGATACACCAGATTCTGACAATGATAATGAGTTCAATGAAGAAATGAAATATCTCAAACTTATTTAGAACAATAAAGGATTAGGTAAAAATGAGCAGTATGGATAGTTTTCCAGAAAGTTCAGGAGTTGTGGATCTAATGAAACAATCTCTAATTAGTTGTCAAAGACATGTGAGTGGTCTTTGTTGGAACACCAAGAATTGATGGTTGATTACACATATCCTGGGTTCAGTCATTCGAGAGGTCGACCTACATATGGATATTGTCAGTCGGGAAATCGACCAGCACACCACACCAGTCGATCGGGTAGTTGACATGCCTATCGATCGGATAGTCAACCTGCAGCCAAGGACAATCGGGCGGTGGTTTGACCATATATGAAATCGACTACAATTTGGATGGATAGTCGGTCAAGTCAAGTCCCATCGAGCCGACTTGACAGAGAGTATTTTTTGGAGTCAACTCTAATTGTCGATACTTATATGTAGACAAGATCTTACGGATTATGTGGGAGTCGATTGGATCTTGAGACTATAAAAACCCCTTGGTTCATTATCATAATGTTGAATGAGAATTGGTATTGCACAATAGATCATGCAGATAAAGATATGCAATACGCATTGTGATGTTCTGATCACAATACATTGTGCTTAAGTGTTGTAATGGTGTCTTTAGAATCCATCTTTGTTCTTCAAAATTTTCATCCCTCTTCAATTCTTTGTAGTATTGTCTTATTTGTTTCATATCGTGCTCCATTTTTATTTGCCAACATGGTATCATAGCCAATGGTTTGAAAACCTCGACCTGTTATCTGCAAACCTTGTTGAGTCAGATGTGTTGTATGATTGACTCCGGTTCAATGGTTTGCTAATTGGAACTTATTGAAACAGACTAGTTTGTCTAGATATCAAAGTTGGCTTCAAATATTGATCCTATTGTTCTGAACAGATGAAATTATGCATTATGGGCTCCATATATGGAAACCCTGTTGAAAAGAAAGGGATTATGGAAGTATACCAAGGTCGTCATCCCAGATCCAACATATGCTTTGGAAAAAATTACTATTGATGGAAAGAAGGATGAGACTATAGGGGTCATCACAACCTACATCTCACGGGAAAACCAATTTCATCTCAGTGGACTTGACTGTTCTCATATGGTCTAGGAGAAGATAAAGACCTCGTTCGACCGAGTTGACAAAAACCATGTTATGCAATTGGAGAAAGAGTTGATCTCTCTCGATCCTAATTTCTTTGAAAGAATGGAGGACCATTGGGCACGTGTTAAGGAACTCTAGTTGAAGTTGAGATAATGTGGAGAGAACTACAAAAATAAGGATGGAAAGCTCATTGAGTTAACCTTGATAAATTTGATAACACCATTTGATATGTTCGTATCAACCTTCCACGCCAACTGGCATGCACACAAGCAAGATGGTAAGGACTACTCCTTTGAATTATTTTGTGAACTTTTGATTACTGATCAACATAGATTGCTTGAAGAAGGAAATCATGTTGGTAAACACCAATATCACTTTATCAAGGGTAAATGAAAGATGGATTTTGGGAATAGAGTGCAAACTAATGCTTCTGCACAGAAACCTACATATATTGATTAGGGACCCCAAAGATAACCACAACGAAGTAAAAAGAAGAAGACATGTCGGTAATGTGGAAAGACTATACATATTGAGAATAAATGCTTCAAGAAGTGAGAGTATTTAGAGGAGAAGGTTAAGAGACTTGAAGGAGACGTGTCGACTATTCACTAACCCACTGATAATTTCACCTTCCAAGTCGAGACTTCTCAAGCCTTGATGTCTCATACTGTGCAAAATGAATGGGTTGTCAATTATGGGTGCACTCATCATATGGAAAAATATGTCACTTTATTCATGAGATTGAATAAAGTTGAAGAGAGTAGAATGTATATCGTTGATCATTTTCTTTAGATGTTGCTAGTCAAGGTGAAGTATCTTGTTGACGTGGTAAAATTGTCTATGTTTATCGTGTTCCAAATCTTAGTGCCAATCTATTATTTGTTTCTTAGTTGACTTAGACTGGTAATATTGTGGAATTTTGGCCAGACTGGTTCTATATTCAGGATTTGAAGAAAGGGAATTTGATTGTTTCTAACGTGATTATGGACCCAATGAACTATTTGTACAAGTTTTGTGACTCAACTCAATCCGAATCTAAATTGACTGTACTTATTGCTCACACTAATGAGAGAAGTCAAATTTGACATGAATGACTTAGACATTTGAATTTCTGAAGTCTGAAAGCACTAGAAACTCATAACATGGTTTTTGATTTACCAAGGGTGTTTCCCCTTGAAGGTGTATGTAAGGGTTTCGTACGTGGGAAGCATCATCATGCACCTTTTGACTTTAGACAAGTGTGGCGATCGTAGAACCTACTGAAACTAGTTCACAATGATGTTTGTTCTATCAATTTACCTTCATTGGTAGGTGCAAGATATATCTTGACCTTCATTGATGATTTTTCTCGTTTCACATGGGTCATTTTACTGAAGAATAAAAATCTTGTCTTTGAGAAATTCAAAGAATTTTGGGCCTTTGTTGAAAATCAATGTGGTCGACCCATCAAGTGCTTGAGATCATATAATGGCTTTGAGTATGTCAATCGACCCTTTGAAGAATGCCTACTTCGATCTGGTATTGACTAGTAGTGGTCAATTCCTCATACACCTCAAGAGAATGGAGTTGCAAAACACAATAGTTAGACATTAGTTGAAATGGATAGATGCATTATGCAGGATAAAGACCGGCCTCCTCACTTATGGGCTATGTTAGCACTCTATAAATTTGTTCGGCTGATTAAAAAAATGACAGATGTAACCTACAAACCAAATTTAGAGTTGGTACTATCTTTCACAACTCAGAGAGGGCTCTCTCATGTCACTTGGTGTCTCTTTGACAATCAATGGCTAGGTTTTGTTGTTTTGGTTTTTTTTTATAAATTTGTTGGCAAGGAAGGGGAGGGACACTTAGGGCTATGGAGTCAAAATTCTGAAAATGAATGGAAACACTAACTGGCCGATAGAACTCTTCAGAGGATAAAGGCTAAATGAGGTGATGAATTTGAGTTATAAATTGTAATTTGCATAGTGTAAGAATAAAAGAGAAAACAAGTAACTGCATCAGATAATTAATGAAATAAATTCTGAATTAGTTAGGAAGAACTTAACACGGTTTAAATTGCTTAAGCCAAGAGCATCACAAGATGAATTATGGGCCTTTAAACTATCCAATTTAAATAGAAGACAATGTAAATGGAATCATAAACATAGGAAATACATACAAAGAGAGAAGACAAAACTCATATCACCACCATTAGAATCTTTTCATTGAGAATTCAAATACTTTTGCATATGTAATCAATTCAGCTTCAGAAAATTACAAATTAAGTCCAAATAGCTAAAATCATGCCCTTGCACTTATACCAACATTAATACATTTGGAACCTCTAATACTTATACAATTCTGAGTTCCTTTGGTGTGCAATAGATTACAATAACTAAAATGAAATGTTTCAGCTTCTAAAACTGATTACAATAATTACAAATGACAGTTTCGGTATGGGAATCGATTACAATGATTAACAAGGAAGACGTTTTATGATCCAACTGTTGATTCCTCTGATGCTTCAGCTCCTTCCTTTGTCACTTGTTTTGTTATGGTCTTCTGTCTGATCTTCCATCTTCATTGACACTTGGACATCATTTACTCGACTCTGGAAAACTACACTTTGTTCTACACAGCCGTAATATCTCCTTCCACTGCAAGTCATAAGGGATATCGTAATCCATCATTTCTTTAATAAGGATCTCCAAGTCAATGCAAGAGGCATATGTTATGACGGGTAGTCCTACTTTCACTGCTTTGAATTGATTCAAAATCTCAAAATTTGTATTCAGATGTTCAACTAGGGTTGCTCCTTTTAGGTTTTCCTCTAGGTTTTCAAATTTGGATTGGTCCATTCTACACTGAGTGAGGCAAGAGTTGTATTCTTCCTGATCATATAATTTCTCTTTTCCATCCCAAAATGGTGGGAGGCCTTTAATAAACAATTCTTCAAACATATCCTTCAATTCTTGCACACTTTTCTCCATCTGTGTTGCCTTCATTTGAAATGATTTCAGCAGGTTATGTTTAGCAATAACCCTCCTAGAACAGATGATCAATGTAGTTCTATATTTGACCCCAATGGTATGAATTTATGTAGTAAGGATGGAGTTGAGCAAGTTTATAGCATTTTGGGCCCACTCTAATGGTTTCTTTGCTAAGGTCTCATTTACAACAGTGCACCTTCTTCTGGTTGTGATGGCCATGTTGTCTTTATTATTGATGAAGTTTAAATACACTCTGAACTTGGCAGCCTCAGAAGATATAGAATCCCAGATAATTTGTTTGGCTCCCTGCAATAATCCTTTTCCTCTTAATCTTATTTTCATCTTGTCTATCCTCTCCTGCAAGGCTTGATTCTCCTTTTGAAATTGAGCCATTCTTTCATCATTTTCTTTCATTTCCTTCTTCAATTTCTCTATGTCTGCTTTTAACCCTTTGATTTCCCCTACCTTCAAGATAACTTGTGACATAGCCTGGACAAGTTCTTCAGTGCTTGGCACAGCGTTTGCAGTAGGAGGTACAACTATAGCTCTGCTCAGTAATTCTATCTTTCCTTGTGACCAATTCACCTTTTCTTGTTCTAGCTGCAACACCTTAGCTTCATAATCCAATGCCTCTTGTCAAAATGCTTATTTTTCTTATTCTAGAGCAACCAGTTCTGCTGTGTGTGGATGCTCTGTGGAATAAATTTTTTATTTTCTTCTTCAAGCTTTGAATTAGCTTGTCTTTTTCATCCAATGAGGATTTCACCCCTTGAGGGCCTTCAGATTCTAGCCTTTTGACCTAAGTCTTCCAAGCTCTGTTGGACGCCTTTTCTTTCCTCAACTTCCGTTCAAATTTTATTGCATAAGATGACATTATCAGACATATTACTTCTGGATGCAAGATGGGTGAAATGGTGATTTTAGTGTTGAACACATCTGAATCTTGGTAAAATACTTCTTCTTGATTTGATAGAGGGTCTTGCTATGTCACTGACGTTATGATAGGTTCCATGGTGGTGATGAAAACTACCTGGAAATGCGTGGAAATACCGTGAGCTTGGCGTACTTTTGCGTTGCGGTTGAATGGGGGTGGTCGTGCCAACTTTCAACGTTCCAGTATTTTGAAAAACAATAAAATAAATGGAAAATGCCCTTTATATACTTTTCCTATTTCGAGGGTGCGAGGAAGTGGTTTGGGGAAACCTACATCTCGCCCCAAAATGCACCCAGTGGCGCCACGTGGTCCTGACCAAAAGCCATGGTTTAGTTTTTGGCTTGCCTTCGAGAATTATCCTCCGCGCAACTTATTCCCCCGAAATGTCCTATGACCTTTGATCTCGAGCGCTCGCGATCTGTGATGTATCGGGTTCCATCAGCTCCGCGCTCCCGCCAGGTTTATCCTCCTCTTGCCAGATTTATCCCCCTCTCTATTTTTTTGGGCTTCCAAACCAGTTTAGCACCTCGCTAAGTCCTGAAATCTTGATTTCACACCGAAATGTTAATGGTGATAACATGGGCTCAAGCTAGGGATGTTATCCTCCCAGCGAGGTAGCAAAGCATAGTAGACCAAGTGCCTACCCATTGGGCTTTATTTTATTCCTACAACTGAATTTACCAACATATTATTCACAAAACTCAAAATCTGCTCAACATAACTTAGGGCCTTCACTTCACGCTTCAATTTCTGTTGATTTGATTCTAATTGCTTCAACTGAAAAAAAAAATGGTTATATACAATGAATAGAAAGGGTGATAGTTCCTTTAAACGATATAATGTTTGAGGAAAATGCCATTCACAGGTCCTCCTCCAATGATATCTCCATTACTTTCATGTAGCATATAAACATTATTTCCATGGTATGCCACGATTTTGAAAGGTCCCAGCCATAAATGGTCAAATTTCCCATGCTTTCCTCTATCTTCATTTATGACATCCCATCTCAACACCAAATCCCCCACTTTGAAATCATCTTCCTTTGCTTGTCTGTCAAAAGCCTTTTTAATCATGTCTTGTTACAGCTGAGAGTTGTTGAAGGCTTTCTCTCTTATTTGTCGGACATTGATCAGTTCATTTGTTCTCCTTTGAGTGGCATCCGTTTCATCATATTGCTCCTGTAGCAATCTCATCACTGGAAATCCTAATGCAGTAAGAAAAATTGCCTCTATGCCATACACAATCTGGAAGGGTGAAGTAGAATAGACCTTTTGGTAGTGATCTTGTCATCCGATAGTGCATGGATGAGCTTTTTATGCCAAGCCTTTTTGTTATCTTGCAACAACTTCTTGATAATTTGGGTTAAAATATTATTGGATTACTCATCCAATCCATTACCTTGAGGGTAATAAGATGTGGAATGGCCAAGAGTTATATTGTAATCACTGCAAAAATTTTCCATCTTTTTGGATTTAAATGTTGTTGCATTATCTGTAATGATTTTGATTGGACACCTAAACCTGGAAAAAATATTGTTCTCCAAAAACTGAATGATAACAACATATGTGGCTTGCCTGGTGGGAACTACTTCAATCCACTTGGTGAAGTAATTTGTGGTTGTCAATATCCACTTGTGTTTCGATGAAGACTATGGATGAATTTCTCCTATGAAATCCAGGCCCCATTGTCTAAAAGGTTCTTCAACAGAGATGGTTTTCAAGGGAAAAGGCTGAAATTTTCTCTTCCCATCAAAAAATTGGCATTCATGACAGCTTGAAACTTCTTTGTATACATCAAAAAATATGCTAGGCCAATAGAAAATAGCCCTCAATATCTTGTGCACAATAGTTTTCCAATAGTGGTGCCCTCCACAATAACCTTTATGAAACTTTCTGATGGTCTTTTCTACTTCTCCCTCCAGCAAAAAACTCTGCAAGATTCCTCCTAGATCCTTCCAATACAGAGACTGATTTACAATACAAAACTTTGTTGCTTTTAGCTTTAATAACCTGGCCTTGGTTTTACTCAATTCAGGAGGAGCCTACAAGTTTTTCAATACATAAATAATATCAGCATACCATGGGGAGTCAAGAAATTTTTGAGATACCTGAGGGGCCTTTTCTTCTTCTGATTCTACTGACAAATCAACAATGAAGTTAATTCCCAATATCTCAAAATTTGTATGTGCCATTATCTTGGCAAGTCCTTGCCCTTTGATCAACTTTGTAGGTTTGATCTCAAGGTCATATTCCAACAACACAGGTATCCACTTGCCCCTTTTCCATCAGGATTAGGCTGAGTTAAAATGTCTTTCATAGAATTGTTGGGCACATAGGTAGTGGTATGAGAATGCAAGATATAAACTCTAAACTCCTTTAGGGCCTTGACTAGTGCATATGCCTACTTTTCCATGATATCATACTTCAATGGGGAATCCCTCAATGTCTTGCTATAGTATGCTATAGGCTTCTCAAAATTCTACTTATCCTTTTGTAATGAAACACCAGCAATGGTGTGTTCTAAGGCAAAAGAAAACAATATAAAGTCTTTTTCAAAGTTGGGATTGGCCAGCACTGGGGCCTTTGTTAATGCCACTTTAATATCTTCAAAGGATTTTATGTCTTCATGGGTCCACTTTATCTCACTTCCTTTCTTGAGCATGTTAGTGATATGCTTTATGATTTTGTCCAGGTTAGGGATGAATCTTCTCAGAAAATTTACTTTCCCCAGGAAAGATTGCACCTTTTTTTTGTTTCCGGGTGTGCCAATTTTCAAGATCCCCTCAACTCTATTGGGATATATATTTATTCCCTCCTTTGAAATAATGTTACAAAATAACTTCCCTTCTTCCATGCCAAAATTTGACTTCTTAGGGTTCATGAAATGCCAAACTTTATACACTTTTGAAAATCCATCCTTAGATGTTTAAGGTGTTCTTCATCAGAAGCTGAATACACAGTCATATAATCTAAGTAAATAAAAATAAATTTATCTTTCTCATAATCAAAAGCTATATCCATATCCCTTTGAAATGTTTCTCCTGCATTCATGAGACCAAAAGGCATCTTGGCATACATGAAGGTGCCTCGTGGTGTTGTAAATGATGTCTTTTCCTGATCATCATGGTGTACCATGATTTGATTGTACCCAGAGAAACCATCCAACATTGACATATTTTGAGAACCCACCACTTTCTATAGAATGTGATCCAGCTTAGGAAGTGGGTAGTTGTCCTTGAGAGATACCCTGTTCAAATTTCTGAAGTCTACACATAATTTTATCTCCACTCTTCTTTATGACAGATACCATATTTTCCACCCACTTAGAAAATATCAGAGACACTATGATATTGGATTCAAACAACTTCTTTATCTCTTTCTCAATCAAGGGTAACATCAAAGGATTGATTCTTCTTAATTTTGTTTGAAAGGTTTATGATCCTCTTTGATTGGAATCACATGTTGAATCACCTTGGTATCATAAACTTTCAGATCTTCATAGCTCCAGGAAAAAAACATCAGGGAATTATTTCATTAAATTGATATACCTTTGGTTGACCTATGGGATGAGTGTCTTGGAAAACTTAATGATCTTGGGATATTCCTGAGTCTTAATGTAGCAATCTTCAACATCTCCATCAATTACAGTCATTTTAGGACTCTTGACCACATCATCATTATCAAAGAGTTTCTCCAATGGGACCAGGCCTTTGGGAATGATGTTACTTTTTAGCTATACTATATCCTTACCAGCAATCTGATTTTTGAAATAACCATCATTTGTGAACACATCTGCATATTCTTCTTCACCACAATATTCTTCATCATTGTTCATGTTTTCAAATTCATCCTCCATCTTGAGGAATCTTTCTATTTGTTTATCATCCTCAAAAACTTGTCAGAACTTAATATTATATGGTACTACTGGTCTGTGCTTGACCTCAATCTCATATTTTTTGTTAGGGAAAATTGGAATTTTGAATACTGAGGCTGAAGTAGCCAGGGCATCAACAATCGGATTCTGCCCCCTTGGAATCACTGAAATATTATACTCTGGAAATCTCTCAAGAAGATCGAGCACTATATTTCTATAGGTCCTCATCCTAGTGTTCTTTGCTTGGTATATACCCTTTATCTGAATGATAATCAACTCAGAATCTACATGTACAACTATTATCTTAGAACCCATTTCTTTCAAAGTCTTCAATCCCAACACTAATATCTCGTATTCAACCATGTTTTTTGTGCAATCAAAAGAAAGTTTATAAGAACACATTTTTGTATTTCCTTTGGCAAAGTTGATCCACACACCAGCCCCTTCTCCTTCTCTGCTGACAGCTCCATTGAAGCTCATATTCCATATCCGATTTTCTGCATCATTTTGTTGCTCTGAAATTTCCTCATTTTCCTGATCAAATTGGTCTTTGGAAGCCATATCAATCTCTGGTCCTTCCTCTTCAAAACTCAAATCATTGAAGAAAATAGAGGATCCAATCTCAACTTCCACAGAATAAATGGGGTGGTTGTTTGGTTGGGCTTTGTTGCTGACCATGTATTTGAGCAATACTTCCCTGTGCAATCTCCTATCTTGACCAAACACATGGATAGTGGCATATGATATATCCATTTGCAAAGTCCCTTTCAACTTTGTATCCCATGACATAGATAGCAAGATTCCAAATTTAGGATGAATGTCAGAAACCACCACATCCATTACCATGTTTTTTGTTGGAATTTGAGACAAAGAAACCACCAGATATTTGATTAGGCTCATGAACTTCACCTTCCTTGAATCAAAGGAGAACATATCTTTGTAAGGCCTTGTGATCACTAATGTCTAGGCCCAATTGGTCCATGACCACCTTGGGCATCAGGTTATGGGATGCTCCTGAATCCAACATAGCATCGTGCAGAGTCATATCATGGATCTTCAGACTGACATAGAAAGGGGGGACCTCATCAGCATCACTACTTTCCTCTACATGTGGGCCAAACAAGATGGCAGGATGATCATCTTGTATGTTCAAAGTTTCAGAAGTTTGTTCCATCTTGAGCATCTTGATGATCTGATTTCTATATTCACTATTTTTTATCAACTCATTGAATGGTGCAAATATTTTAATCTTGGCCATCTCACTTTCAAAATTAAAGGAAGATGAGGTTTTCTCTACCTCTTTGATGACTGTCTCTTTTCTTGTTTCAGGTACTTTCTTCTGTGGTTCTTCCTTCTTCTTTCCTTTATCCACAACATCTTTTGCAACATAGTCCTTTTTAGGCTAACTTGAAGAAGGTATATTATTTTTAGCTTCTTTGGTAGGATTTCCATTTGGAGGATTTGCAGGCACCTTTTAGTTTCACAGATTATATTGTTTCTCGAATTGCATGATGGAATTCTGCAACCTTGTCTGGTAATCTTCTTTTTCTACTAACAACCTTTCCTCATCCTCCCGCGTGAATATTTCATTAGCATCCATGAACTGGTCATGTTCTTCTTTATTCAAAAACACCTATGTTTCATTAGCATCACAATAATGCATGTCGTCTTCAAAAGTTCCATCAAAATTTTCATTTACATAATTATTTTGAAAGGGAGGTCTTATTTGTTGATCACCCCAGTTCTTCTGATCTCTTTGTTTGATTTGTGGAACTATTGGTCTCCTCAGATTCCTGGGTGGAACTTCATTCTATTTTTTGGTTTTAGGATTATTATCTAAAAACATCCTCTCAATCATTTTTTCCATGGTATTCATCATCATTTCAAACCTCTCTTCTGATGGTTGTGAGGTTGAAGGTTGTGCCTTATCTTGAACCTTGTTCATGTCCCTGTCAGAGTTAGATTTGATCTTTCCTGAGGCCATTAGATTTAATTAAAATTCTATTGCATCACGCATCATCTCATCTAATGAAGTAGATCTTCTTTCCCTCAACAACAAAGCAAAATCATTTTCAAAGGAATCAACATATCTAAGTTGAGCAGCTCTAGGAGGGGGTTTGACTTTAGTAGGAATTGAATTATAAACTTTGATAAATCTTGTTGAAAACTCTTGAATTGTTTCATCAGCTGACCTTCTCATGTTTTTATATTGGGTTAACAACTTGATGTAGGAGCATTGTACAAAGCCAAAGCACGCGCCTAGCCAAAGGAATAGCTGGACATGCAGATGAAAAAAGGGCACGTTTTTATGAAAACGTTTTGAATTTTGAAAACCGAAGCATTAATGTAATAGCTAGGAGAAGTGTATTTACATTTATGTCTTGGAGATATGAACAGATCTGGAGAAATTACTCTCATTTGTCGGATGTAATAGGAATTTAATTCTGTTAATGTAAACTAGGTAGATATGAATGTTAGATTAGACAGTTTAGAAGTGTAGGAGGGAGAACGAATATAGACACCCTCACCCTTGTATCATTGTAGAGGAATAACATTATGATCATTCAGAATTCATAAGCTGGAGAGCTGTAGCAGAGAACTGTAGAGAAGAACCCATGTATAGGAACACTTGAGTTAATATATGAAGCTTTGACTCAAATTTCATGGTGTTATGATGCTTACTGTTTACATTTGTTAAATGGCATGTTTACAGCTATTTTGTTTCTCTGTTATGAATTTATTCCAATGTTGTATTGTGTGTATGATTTCATCTTGAATGTATGAAGTTTGAGAGAGAAGAAGAATGAGTTTCAATTGTTTCTCTTCCTGAGCATTCCTGCAAGGAGTGCAGTGAATGTCCGCAAGGTGTGCGTTGACGAAGGTTTGAGTTTTATCTCAGAAAGATTAGGAGAGATATCGTTGTTCTCATACCCGCAAAAGTGCAAGTGAAGCACAGAGCCATGCAAGGTGTGCGCAGGATGGTTAAGGCTTTAGAACTGATCAACTAAGGTGAAGGTTGAAGGACCACTGTTACAAAGAGTGCACAGGGTCGAAGACTCAAATAACCAAAGGTTATTTGAAAGTTTGCCGCAAGGAGTGTGAGCAGGAACCCTTTTGGAAGGCTTGATTTTGCAAGTGAAAGATCAGGAGAGATAATGCCTTTGAAGTGTTCAAAGGGAGACAGAGATCGAGACCATCACATGGAAGTTAAGTTCAGGAGGGAGAACACTCAGTCGTTGGGCAAAATTCATTGAGGAGTGAATCAGGCAGTCAAAATTCTCCATGGAGAGCTTGCGAAGTCGCGAGGACCGTTGGATCCAAGCCACGGGAGAACCATTGGATCAAAACCTTCGCGAGGTATCACGTATCGAAGGTTCGGGGGTTGAAAGAACTTCTTTTCGACTGCAGAAGTCATGAAGTGCTGAGCACCAAGGGCTCGTATGAACACGTAGCGCGCCCAGAGACAAGTGGCATAACAACAAGCGCCCAGAGAAAAGTGGAAGCGGGTGACAGGTGGTGGACACACATCACATGGGGAGGAGTCAACCCATTATTGACTTATCGTGTCTCGGGGATTCACAAAGGAAGAGAATGAGGGATCAACACTCCAACTCATGAAGTTGCGAGTTGCGAGGGGTGCTAGAGTTAGGCCCTAGCCGACGGTCACTTGTAGAGGCGCTAGCAAGGAAGGAGCCATACCCATATCGCATCTCGGGTATCGGAGGTTTGGAGAAAGAGGAGTCGAGGTCATCGACTCACGAACTCATGAGTTGAAAAAGGCGCTTGCGCTAAGGCCCGGTTGTGGTCTCATGGAGATGTAAGGCTCACGCCTGGTGTTAAGTTGCGTAGGGTGGGTTTTTACGAAGGACCTGTGGATCAGATTCGTGAGGTTCCAATAGGGATCCGAGGGAGCCTCTTTAGCTCAAGGAGAATTTAGAACGATCATGAGCGGATCTCGACCAAAGGGTCGGGGGTCTGCATCAAGTTGGTATCAGAGCCACAGAATAAATTCTTTGCTCTCTGTAGTAGAGAAAAGAGGAACATTTTACAGCCATGCCGCCAAGAAGAAGAGACAGGCCAATGCCTGATCCAGCAGTGGAAAGAGAAATGCACGAACTACGTGCCAGGATTGATGCCATGGAGACAGCACAGAGGCGCACAATTGACGTTGGATATATCAGTGAGGCCGAAAGTGAAGATGAAGTTGGATACGAAGAAGAAGTTGCAGCCGAAGATGCTGCAGAAGAATGCCTATTCAGGGTTGTTGCGAGAATAGGTGCCAGAGCAAAAATGGGCATTCCAGTGTATGAAGGCAACTTGGATGTTGAAGATATTCTAGACTGGATTAGAGCTATGGATAAATACGTTGACTATGAGGATTTCGAGGAAGACAAGAAGGTCAAACATGCTGTCACTAGACTCAAAGGGCATGCAACACTATGGTGGGATGAACTGCAGGCTGACAGATGCTGCAAGGGCAAGCAGAAAATCAAGAACTGAGATAGAATGGTTGCAAAGATAAAAGCCAAATTTGTACCCAGGGATTATCAAATCACTATGTTTCAGAGGATGCAAAATTTGAGACAGAAGCTAATGTCAGTGAAATAATACACTGAAGAATTCTACAGTATAAACATCAGAGCAGGTCATCGGGAAAGCGATGATCAAAAAGTTGCCAGGTACATGAATGGTCTGCGATATGACATTCAAGATGAGATTAGCATGATGACCATTCGAAATGTGGAAGATTCTTATCAGATAGCTTTGAAAGATGAAGAGAAGCTGAGCTGAAAGAAAGGTCAAAGAGGCCGAGGCAGAAGTCAAGCCAGAGGCAAGGCAGTTGCCCAAGATAGAACTTAGAAACCTAAAGAAGAGGGGAAGAAACCTCAAACTCAACCTAAGAGAGGTGGAAGCTCATAGAGAGGATAGTATGCTGAGAGAAATAATTTTCCTCGAGCCAGAGGAAGAGGAAGAGGTAGAGGAGGTGAAGTAAAATGCTTCGTCTGTGGAAAAATTGGACATAAATCCTATGAGTGTCTAGATAAGAAGAGAGATGGTGGTGAAACTCACATTGTTGAAGCTCAAGGATGGAATGTTGAGGCAGAAGATGGTGAGGGTGAAAGATCCTTAATGATGAGGAAAGTTCTCTTGAAGCTAGATAAGGAGGCAGAGAACCCAACCCAAAGGAATAGTTTGTTTCAGACTGCTTGCACAACCAAGGATAGGGTATGCAAGGTCATAGTGGACAAAAGTAGCACAGAAAATCTCGTATCTACAGATATGGTAGAAAAGCTGGAGCTGGAGAGTGTTGCACATCCAAGCCCATACAGAGTTTTGTGGCTACAAAAAGGACATCGGGTAAATGTCACTAAACAATGTTTAGTTGAATTTAAAATAGGAGGATATAAAGATGAAATATTATGTGATGTCATTCCCATGGATGTTTGTCATCTATTGCTGGGTAGACCATGGAAATATGACAGA
>SNQJ01S0020738.1:26422-39337 GCA_010110895.2 Picea sitchensis | reverse complement strand
TGAATTTAAAATAGGAGGATATAAAGATGAAATATTATGTGATGTCATTCCCATGGATGTTTGTCATCTATTGCTGGGTAGACCATGGAAACATGACAGAAACGTGATTCATGATGGGAGAAAGAACACGTACACCCTGGAGAAGAATGGGAGGACGCACATGTTGCTGCCGATTAAGAACCAAGAATTCAAAACAGAGACAAGCAACATTGTACTTCTCATGAGTGGGAAGGAACTTCTTAATGAGGTTAAGAAGAAAGAGGATACGCAATTTATTGTGGTCAGGAAGCCAAAAATTGTTTTGACCAGTACGAGAATAGATAATTTACCAGAAGAAATCCAGGAGTTGCTAGAAGAGTTTGTTGATATAGTAGTGGACGAACTACCTTGTTTGTTGCCACCTATCAGGAGTATAAGTCATCATATTGATGTTATACCTGGGGTCAGTTTGTCGAACAAAGCCACGTATAGGTTGACGTCGCAAGAAAATGAATAAGTTAAGAGACAAGTCTAGGACTTAATGGACAAAGGATTGATACGGGAAAGCTTGATTCCATGCGTTGTTCCGATAGTGCTCAACCCAAAGAAAGATGGAGGCTGGAGAATGTGTACAGAATCAAGGGAAATCAATAAGATTACCATCATATATAGATTTCCATTGCCAAGGATGGACGACTTGATGGATTGCTTGAGTGGAGCAAATTTTTTTTCAAAGTTTGATTTGAAAAGCGGATATCATCAGATTAGAATGAGAGAAGGTGATGAATGGAAGACATCATTCAAGACAAATGAAGGGATATATGAATGGCTTGTCATGCCATTTGGCTTAACAAATGCACCCAGTACTTTCATGAGATTGATGAATGAAGTCCTGAAGGATTTCATTGGGAAATTCGTCATTGTATATCTTGATGATATATTAATTTTCAGCAAAACAAAAGCAGAACACTTAAAGCATTTAGCTACAGTAATGAGAAGATTACAGCAAGAGAAATTGCTGATCAATATGAAGAAATCATCATTTATGAGGACAAAACTCATTTATTTGGGTTTTTTTATCTCTGCAAATGAACTGAAAAATGGATCCAGAAAAGATAAAGGCGATTAAGGATTGGCCATCGCCGAAGAGTGTATTTGAAGTACGAAGCTTCCATGGTTTGGCTAGCTTCTACAGGAAAATCATCCAAAACTTTAGTGGGATTAGCACACCAATGATGGATACAGTGAAGAAAAGACATAAATCTTTTCACTGGACGGAGAAAGCAAAGAAGAGTTTCAATTTGCTGAAGAAGAAGATCACTGAGCAACCAATTCTGGTTTTGCCAGATTTCAGCAGGACATTCCAAGTCAGGTGTGACACAAGTGGATTTGAAATTGGAGCGGTCTTGAGCTAAGACGACAGGTCGGTCGCGTATTTCAGTGAAAAATTGAATGAAGCAAAGATTAAGTACTCCACATATGACAAAGAATTCTATGCAGTCATACAAGCGCTGAAGAAATGGAGACACTATTTGGTTCCCAAGGAGTTTGTTTTGTACAGAGATAATCACGCTTTGCAATTTGTGACTCGACAGGAGAAGTTGAACCAAAAACATTCTAAATGGGTTGAATACATGCAGAATTTTACTTTTGTTCTTAAGCATATTTCTGGAATTGCTAACAAAGTTGTTGATGCTTTGAGCAAGAAATGTTTGCTTATGCAGGAATTCAGAGTCAAGACTTTGGGTTTTGATAACCTCAAAGAAATGTACAGGGATGAACCAAATTTTAAGGAGGAATATGAGGCATATGAGAATCCAATTCTTAGGGAAAGAAGCCAATGGACCGAGTATATGATCCAGGATGGATTATTATTTAGGGGCAATCAACTATGTATTCCAAAATGCTCCATGAGGGAGAATTTGTTGAAGGAAAAACACAGTCTAGGATTGGTCGGACACTTCAGTCATGATAAAGCGTTCTCAAAGTTGAATAGCTCATATTATTGGCCAGGGATGAGGACGGATGTGAAGAAATTTGTGGAGAGGTGCAGAATTTGTCAGCACACGAAAGGAAAAAGGCAGAACACGGGGTTATACCAACCATTACCCATACCTGAAAGGCCGTGGGACGCAGTGAGCATGGATTTTGTATTGGGACTGCCAAGGACATAGAGAGGACATGATTCAATCTTTGTGGTAGTCGACAGATTTTCAAAAATGGCACATTTCATACAATGCCAAAAAACTAGCGACGCAACTCATATTGCGAACTTGTTCTTCAAGGAAGTCGTCAGACTTCACGACTTGCCAAGGAGTATCGTTTCTGATCGAGATACCAAGTTCGTAGGACATTTATGGAGGACCTTATGGAAGAAGCTAGGGACAAGTTTGTCTTTTAGCTCAGTGTATCATCCTTAGACAGATGGATAGACTAAGGTCGTAAATAAGAGCTTGGGAGATTTGCCGAGGAGCTTAGTGACTGAACACCACAGTCAATGGGACCACATTCTGCCACAGGTGGAATTTGCTAAAAATGATTCATTCAATAGAAGCATAGGCCAAAGTCCATTCCAGATTATATATGGAATGAAGCCAAGGGGAGTTTCTGAATTGAAAGAGTTGGAAAAAAATGAATTCAGAAGTGCTAGTGCAGAGGACTTTGCAGAAGCAATGAAGGAGCTTCACAGCCGAATCAAAGAGCGATTGTAGAATTCAAGTCAAGAATACAAGCAGAGAGCAGATCAACACAGGTGAGAACTTCAATTTAAAGTTGGTGATCTGATTCTTGCACATCTGAGGAAGGAGAGGTTCCCAAGGGGAACGTATAACAAACTGAAGATGAAAAAGATTGGACCGTGCAGGGTCATAAGGAAATTTGGGGCAAACACATATGAGATTGAATTACTCGATGGGGTTGGAATCTCACCGATATTCAATGTCGCGGATTTGTAACCTTACAGAACTGAAGAAGCAGGAGCAGAGGATGAGCAAGAAGAAATTCAATGGACAAAACAAATGCCTGTAGCTGAAAAGCCGCAGATGGAAAGCATAATTGACAAGAGGATTAGTAGAAAGACCAGGAAAAAGGAGTATTTTGAATACTTGGTCAAGTGGAAGATGCCAGTTGGGAGGATGAAGCAGAAATTCAAAAGCATGGACAGACCGTGCAAGAGCTCATGAACAGGAGTTCATGAAAATTTTCAAACGAGGGAGTATGATGCAAGAGCATCGTACAAAGCCAAAGCACGTGCCTAGCCAAAGGAATAGCTGGACATGTAGATGAAAAAAGGGCACGTTTTTATGAAAACATTTTGAATTTTGAAAACCGAAGCATTAATGTAATAGCTAGGAGAAACGTACTTGCATTTATGTCTTGGAGATATGAATAGATTTGGAGAAATTACTCTCATCTGCCAAATGTAATATGCATTTAAGTCTGTTAATGTAAAGTAGGTAGATATGAATGTTAGATTAGACAGTTTAGAAGCGTAGGAGGGAGAACGGATATAGACACCCTCACCCCTGTATCATTGTAGAGGAGTAACATTATGATCATTTAGAATTCATAAGCTGGAGAGCTGTAGAGAAGAACCCATGTACAAGAACACTTGAGTTAATATATGAAGCTTTGATTCAATTTTCATGGTGTTATGATGCTTACTGTTTACATTTGTTAAATGGTATGTTTACAGTTGTTTAGTTTCTCTATTATGAATTTATTCCAATGTTGTATTGTGTGTATGATTTCATCTTGAATGTATGAAGTCTGAGAGAGAAGAAGAATGAGTTTCAATTGTTTCTCTTCCTGAGAATTCCTGCAAGGAGTGCAGTGAATGTCCGCAAGGTGTGCGTTGATGAAGGTCTGAGTTTTATCTAAGAAATCTCAGGAGAGATATCGTTGTTCTCATACTCACAGAAGTGAATGTGAAGCACAGAGTCGTGCAAGGTGTGCGTAGGCTGGTTGAGGCTTTAGAACTTATCAACTAAGGTGAAGGTTGAAGGACCACTGTTGCAAAGAGTGCATAGGGTAGAAGAATCAAATAACCAAAGGTTATTTTAAAGTTTGCCGCAAGGAGTGTGAGCAGGAACCCTTTTGGAAGGCTTGAGTTTGCAAGTGAAAGCTCAGAAGAGATAACACCTTTGAAGTGTTCAAAGGGAGACGGAGATCGAGACCGTTGCATGGAATTTAAGTTCAAGAGGGAGAACACTCAGTCGTTGGGCAGAAGTCATTGAGGAGTGAATCAGACAATCATAATTCTCCGTGGAGAGCTCACGAAGTCACGAGGACCGTTGGATCCAAGCCACGGGAGAACCGTTGGATCAGAACCTTCACGGGGTATCACGTATTGGAGGTTCGGGGGTTGAAAGAAATTATTTTCGACTGCAGAAGTCATGAAGTGCCGAGCACCGAGGGCTCATATGAACATGTAGCACACCCGATAGGTGGGGCTGCGTAGTTGACAGGTGGCATAACAAGAAGCGCCCAGAGAAAAGTGGAAGCGGGTGACACGTGGTGGACACACGTCGCATGGGGAGGAGTCAACCCATTGTTGACTTATCACGTCTCAGGGATTCACAAAGGAGGATCACGAGGGCTCAACACTCCAACTCGTGAAGTTGCAAATTGCAAGGGGTGTTAGAGTTAGGACCTAGCTGGTGGATGCTTGTAGAGGCGCTAGCAAGGAAGGAGCCATACCCGTATCGCTTCTCGAGTATCGGAGGTTTGGAGAAAGAGGAGTTGAGGTCATCGACTCACGAACTCACGAGTTGAAAAAGGCGCTTGCGCTAAGGCCCGGTTGTTGTCTCATGGAGATGTAAGGCTCATACCTGGTGTTAAGTTGTGCAGGGCAGGTTTTTACGAAGGACCTGTGGATTGGATTCGTGAGGTTCCAATAGGGATCCGAGGGAGCCGCTTCGGCTTGAGGAGAATTTAGAACAATCCTGAGCGGATATAGGCAAGAAGGTCGGGGGTCTGTGTCACAACTGAAGGGGGTTTTTCTTGTCACCCCACTTTTCAAGAAAACTGGTGTCAAAGGCTTCAAAATTTAGGATATCTCTAAACCACTTTCTGACTTATCCTGCAATACTTTGTGAAAACAACCTCATTTTTTCATCTTCAAAATCTACTTCTTCTAAGTCTATAATCATTGAACCAGTCTAAATGTTTTTGGGCTGACACATTGCCCTCAACATCATACAATTTAATCCTCAGATTATACTCCCGGGGCAAATCATGTAACTGAGAAAGTAGATCAAGAAGGGAAAACCTAGTTGCCATGGTTGCAGTAAGGACTTGAAGTGGTTGTTGGTTCTGAGTATGAATCACAAGAGGTTTAGCAGAGGTGGCTAAAATTAAAGCTTGGAACCTCTTCTCATCAAAGTTGATCTCGTTCAAACAAGACTCAGATTTAGTTCTGAACATAGTTTGCTCAAATTTCACATCAAAGTCAAGGTATTCAATGCTTGTCACTCCATATTTTGGAAAGGATAGATATTTGTCTAGACACAAAATTGGGCTTATTAGATTTTCTTTTCTTTTGTGCACAATCTTCTCAGGATCAGACATAGGGATCATTGCTTCTGGGTCTGGGTTTCTCTTGGTACGAATTCTCTTGGGAGCCAGGATTTCTAGCTCAAACTACTTTATGCCACTGGTGTCTTTGTAATGGAGTCGCTAGGGTAAATTTAGTCTCAACCAATAAGATTCTTGATTCACTATCACCCTCGGGAATCAAATCTGAAGATTTAAGTTCTTCTTTTCCCAGGGAAGATTTCACTTTCGATCCCCGAAAACGGCACCATAATGTTAGCACTCTGTAAATTTGTTCTACTGATAAAACAAACAACAGAGGTAACCTACAAACCAACTTTAGAGCTAGGTATTATCATGCTAGGCTTAGAGAGGGCTCTCTCGTGTCACTTGGTGTCTCTTTGGAAATCAATGGCTAGGTTTTGTTGTTTTGGGGTTTTTTTATAAATTTGTTGGCAAGGAAGAGGAGGGACACTTAGAGCTATGGAGTCAAAATTCTGAAAATGAATGTAAACACTAATTGGCCGATAGAACCCTCCAGAGAATAAAGGATAAATGAGGCGATGAATCTGATTTATAAATTGTAATTTGCAGAGTGTAAGAAGAAAAGAGAAAACAAGTAACTGCATCAGAGCATTAATGAAATGAATTTTGAATTAGTTAGGAATAACTTAACACAGTTTAAATTGCTTAAGCCAAGAGCATCACAAGATGAATTATGGGCCTTTAAACTATCTAATTTAAACATAAGATAGTGTAAATGGAATAAAAAACACGGGAAATACATACAAAGAGAGAAGACAAAACTAATATCACCACCATTAGAATCTTTTCATAGAGACTTCAAATACTTTTGCATATGTATTCAATTCAGCCTCAGAAAATTACAAATTCAGTCCTAACAACTAAGATTGTTCCCTTGCACTTCTACCAACAATAATACATTTGGAACCTCTAATATTTATACAATTTTGAGTTCCTTCAGTGTGCAACTGATTAAAATAACTGAAATGAAATATTTCAGCTTCTAAAACTTATTACAATAATTACAAATGATAGTTTCGCTATGGGAACCGATTACAATGATTAACAAGGAAGTTGTTTTATGATCCAACTGTTGATTCCTCTGACGCTTCAGATCCTTCCTTTGCCACTTTTTATGTTCTGGTCTTCTGTCTGATCTGCCATATTTAGTGACACATGGACATCATTTACTGGACCCTAGAAAACTGCACTTTGTTCTACCCAGCCATACTATCTCCTTCCACTGCAAGTTAGAAGGAATATCATAATCCATTATTTCTTTGATAAGGATCTCCAATTCAATGAAATAGGCATATGTCATGACGGGTAATCCCACTTTCACTGCTTTGAATTGATTCAGAATCTCAAAATCTGTAATTAGATGTTCAACCAGGGTTTCTCCTTTCAGGTTTTCCTCTAGGTTTTCAAATTTGGAGTGATCTATTCTGCACTGAGTGACGCGAGAGTTGTATTCTTCTTGATCATATAATTTCCCTTTACCATCCCAAAATGGTGGGAGGAATTTAATAAACAATTCTTCAAACAGATCCTTGAATTATTGCACACTTTTCTCCATCCGTGTTGCCTTGGTTTGAATTGATTTCAGTAGGTTATGTTTAGCAATAACCCTCCTGGCCCACATGATCAATGTAGTTCTATATTTGACCCCAATGATAAGAAGTTCTGCAGTAGGTATGGATTTGAGTAGGTTTATATCATTTTGGGCCCACTCTGATGGTTTCTTTGCTAAGGTCTCATTTACAATAGTGCACCTGCTTCTGGTTGTGATGGCCATGTTGTCTTTATCATTGATGAAGTTTAAATACACTCTGAACTTGGCAGCCTCAACAACTATAGAATCCCAAATAACTTTTTTGGCTCCCTGCAATAGTCCTTTGCCTCTTAATCTTATTTTCAACTTGTCTATCCTCTCCTGCAAGTCTTGATTCTCCTTTTGAAATTGAGCCACTCTTTCATCATTTTCTTTCATTTCCTTCTTCAATTTCTCTATGTCTCCTTTGAACCCCTTGATTTACCCTACCTTCAAGATAACTTGTGACATATCCTGGATAAGTTCTTCAGTGCTTGGCCCAGCTTCTGCAGTAAGAGGTACAACTATAGCTCTGTTCAGTAATTATGTCTTTCCTTGTGACCAATTCACCTTTTCTTGTTCTAACTGTAACACCTTATCTTTGTAATCCAATGCCTCTTGTCGAAATGCTTTTTTTTCTTGTTTTAGAGAAACCAATTCCGTTGTTTGTGGATGCTTTGTGGTAGACATTTTCAGTTTCTTGTTCAAGATTTGAATTAGCTTGTCTTTTTAATCCAATGAGGATTTCACCCCTTGAGGGCCTTCAGATTTTAGCTGCTTGAATTGAGTCTTCCAATCTCTGTTGGATGCCTTTTCTTTCCTCAGCTGCCCTTCCAATTTTATTGCATAAGATGACAGCTTGGAATTCTTCTAGCTTGGAATCAAATAATCATAATACAACATATCACTTGTATTCCTATGGAATTTGACTTTGTCTGGAGCACTGATGTTGTCATACTTTATCTTGATCTCAGATACTTTGTCTTCATATGCAACTGCTATGTTAAAGGTCCTCTTCTCGACATCCCTTACTATGAACAGAGAGGACTTGTGTTGAGAAATATTTTCCACTTCAGAGACTAACTCCCTCATTTCACCCATAGCCATGTTTCCTTTCTTAGCATATCGTTTTTCTGGATCTTCTTTGGATTGATAAGCTGCCCCGGATGTCTTATAAAAGATGTGTTTTTTGCTGCTAAAATTTCTTGAGATGCCTTCACTTTGGAGCTTGCTTCCCTTCTCAACTTCTACAGTGTTGGTACCACTCTCCACCATATCCATATTCACTTGTTCTTTAGGCTCTTCCTCCTCTAGATCCACTATTTGTGGGGACTGTGTAATCTTCATCTTCTTAGGGGAAATTTGTTGATCACTGGTGCCCATGGCCTCTGAATTGCTTCTCTTGCTGTAAACACTTACTTTGGGGACTTTGAATATCAGATTCTGAGGAGTTTGTTGTTTTTTACTTTGTTGCAGGGTTGCCTCCACTTGTTGTGTTTGATTTGGCTATAAGATTGCTTCCATATCAGCACAGACTTCTAGATTTTCCAACTTATCAAAACCCTCAACATGTTCATGCTCGTAAGGGGCATGTTTTTTCATCATTATTCTCTTGGATATGATCTGATGTGGATCACAGTGATGATTTTAGGGGATAAATTTCGCTCATGGTCTAATTTTCCATGGTTTTTCCAAAAACGAGATTCATTATTTTAAAAATGATTCCCCCAAATTCTATAGGATAAAATTATTTTACCTTAAAAATCACCAAAATTTTATAAAAACTATATAAAATCCTTAGAAATTTGAATATTTTTACAAAAATATCACCAATCATTTATAGTTGGCATATAAAGGATTAGTAAGATTCGCCAAGGTTTCTACATTTTAAAATAAATTTCCATCCTTAAAATCATCCCTGGTAGATGATATCTTCTTCCATGTAGCTATGCAAAACCAAACTCTTTAATCTTTGCTTGGATCTGAGATAAGCATGATCTAGTTTTGACAATGAAGGGTCCAATGATAAAAAGGAATTTGAGGTTGGAGACTTTGTGAAATTTCAAGAAATGCTATGTTTTTTATATGATTCTTTGCCTGATGAATTCAAGGGAAAAGACTCTGGGGGTCAGAAAAATAGGCAATAGGTAAGGGGATTCATGACAACCAGAAATCCAGACCACTATTGAATGCATGAACAGTACCCAGTTCTCCACTCTGTTTTCTAGATTTGGCTGTAAATAGCTCCTCATGTCATCCAAGACTCTTGGTAGGCTGGTGTTGAAAATCAAACTGTAAACCCTGGACATGAATTTGTTGATGAATATGAGCAATGTGATCCTCTTACATTCAATTGATATGAATGTTGCTTCAGGAAATTCTCTCTTATTTGTTTCCAGGAAAATCTTCAGCAAGTATGTGTAATATCTGAAATGTCTTAGAGAGCGAAAATTCACTCATTGTTTATCGATATTATCAGCTATGAATTGATAAAAACTGACATGACTGGCGGACTAGAATCTGACTGAAAAAATGACAAAAAGAAACCCAACGTGACCTCGACCACATGTTTGTCATTATCTAGACCTAAAATTTGAATCAGTAGGGAACATACCCATTGGACCTCAATAACCATTATACTCACATTCATTGGCAACGACGAACTTTCTGAAAGATGCTATGGTTTGACAATTTTCTATAAAAATAGATCTATGATTTCTGATGGAAACTCCCTATAGACACTAATTATATTTTCTTCCTCGAAAGGTTTAGACACTACGGAGAAATACTAGTATGCCGAGGGCACCTCGAATTGATACACTTTTTACCCTACATAAGACCTCAGACTCGTGTTTATTTAAGATGACTTTCTTTTCCTGTGAATTCTGCTCTGCGCACCAACCTATGAATTCGCGAAAAGGGAAAGTGACTTCGACAGCATAAGGGACTATAGTGATATGGACTACTTCAAGGAATGGTATCTGCTTCCTTACATTATTGGAAATATTACTTTTGGACACAGAGATGGGTGAAATGGTGATTTTAGTGTCAAACACATCTGAATCTCGGTCAAATAGGGATTCTTCATTTGACACAGGGTATTGCTATGTCACCAACTTTATGATAGGGTCCATGGCGGCGATGAAAAATACCTATAAATGCATGGAAATAGCGTGAGCTTGGCATGATGTTGTGTTGCAGTTGAATGGTGGTGGTCACGCCAACTTTCAACGTTCCAGTATTTTGAAAAACAATAAAATAAAAGACAAATTCCATTTATATACTTTTCTGATTTCAGGGGCATGAGGAAGTGGTTTGGGGAAACCTTCTTCTCTCCCCGAAATGCACCCAGTGGTGCCACATGGCCTCGACCAAAAGCCATGGTTTAGTTTTGGCCCACCTTTGGGAATTATCCTCTCTGCAACATCTCCCCCTGAAATGTCCTATGACCATCGATTTGGAGCGCTCACGATCTGCAATGTATCGGGTCCCATCAACTCCACACTCCCGTCAGGTTTAGCCTCCTCCTGCTAGATTTATTCCCCTCTCTAATTTTTCGGGCTTCCAAACCTGCTTAGAACCTTGCTAAGTCTTGAAATCTTGATTTCACATCAAAATTTTAATGGTGATAACAGGATGAAGTAGTGTATTGCGCAAATTATTTTCTCAATCGTATCTCAACTCAATTTTTTCCTTCCATGACTCCATTCAAACGATGGTATGGGAAGAAGCCTTATGTTGGCCACCTATGTGTGTTTGGATTTGTTTCTTGGGCCCACAATCTTGATGATTTTCGAAATAAGTTGGATGCAAAAATTCATGCTTGCATCATGATGGGATACTCTGAAGAGTTTAAATCATATTGAATATTTTATCCTATCCAATGACACATTATTGTCCAACGTAATGTTTTCTTTGATGAGAAGTATTATGGAGTTAAGTTGTTGACTTCCTCCTCTAAATTTTGGTAGGATGCTCCCTTTGATGTTGTCTTGGGCACCAGCTCTCTTACTCCTCTCTTCAGTCCTTCGACCAGTTCATTGAACCCTCTACCTGTTTCGACTCGACCATCGATCTTTGAGTCGACTAGTCCGACATCTTCTATTTCGACTAGTCCACTGACTGCAAAAACTCTGACTTCTTATCAACCTGATGAAGTGAACCACATATAACCTATTTACTGTCTACCTCGATGGGATACTAAGGCAATCTAATCCACTTGAGATGATGTTGTAAATGTCTCCTATGGATGACAGACTCGAAGTCAGACGCAACATGTCATTGTTTCCTTAATGACTTGTTTTCTTCAAACCTTTGACCATGTTACCTACTCAAATGTCGAAGTTCAACCTGAATGAGAACAGGAAATGAAGACTGAAATTGATTCATTGCCGAAGAATCAAACCTAGTACTTGGTTCCCCGACCACATGGAAAGAACATTGTGAAGTTTCTATGGGTCTACAAGACCAAATTTACCTCTAAAGGTGTTGTTGAGTGACATAAAGCATGCCTCGTCATGAAGGGATTTTCTCAAGAAGAAGGCATCGACTACACTAAAACTTTTGTTCCCATTGCAAAAATAAACTCTGTTCGATCGATTATTTCCCTCACTGCTCACTTTGGATGGCAGATCCATCAAATGGATGTGAAGAGTGCCTTTCTTCGTGGCGACCTATCTAAATAAATTAACATGGAATAGCCACCTATTTTTGTGATGGATATCGTTTGGTATGTTGACTCAAGAAGTCGTGTTATGTTGTGAATCAGGCTCTCCATGCCTAGTATGCTAAAATAAAAAATTTATTTCTTCGACTTGGTTTCAAATAGCATGAATCTTATCACAGCTTATATGTTCTCCACTCCAATGGAGACACTATGATTTTTGATGTCTATGTTGATGACTTGGTCATTACTAGCAATAATCCTGTCCTCATTTAGATTGAATAAGCAACTTGTTGACTGCTTTGATATGATAGATCTCGGTACTCTGCATTATTTTTTGGGTCTTCAAGTATTACCATTGGGTGACAATTTTTGCATTTCTCATTCTAAATATGTAATAGATCTACTGACATGTTTTAAGATGGTTTATTGCAAGCCTTGTGCCACTCCTTTTTAGTATGGAGTGAAGATTACTAAAACCTATCAAACGCTCATCATCAATGCTACCCTTTATCAACAATTGGTCGGTAGTCTCATTTATCTTTCTCATAGTCGACTTGATATATCCTTTGTTGTTATTGTGGTCTCTCAGTTCATGCAAGATTCCAAAGGAAGCCACTGGAAGGCATTCAAATGCATTGTTTTTTATCTGAAGGGTACCACTCATTTTGGTGTCAAATATTGTCGTAGTTCAGACTCGCTAGTTGGCTTCACCAACTTCAATTGGGCTGGCAATGTTGATTATCGGAAGTCCACTTCCAGGTATGTGTTTCGCTATAGAACTGGACCTTTGGTATGGTCGTCCAAGAAATATAAGGTAGTCTCCTTGTCGACTACATAAGCAGAATATCATGGCGTCGTTCAAGCAAGCACTGAAGTCGTATGGATTCACCAACTTTTGGGAGAAATTTTCCTTTTTGTTCAGACCTCGACTACAATATACTATGACAATCAAAGTGCCATACATGTTGTTGAAAATTTTGTTTCTCACAGTAAGATGAAGCATGTTGAGATCCATGCTCACTATTAATGGTAGTTGGTTCATGATCACATTGTTTCTCTTGAATATTGTTGCACTAAAGATGAGGTTGCTAATATCTTCATCAAACCTTTAAATGAAGCTAGA
>SNQJ01S0020737.1:63049-94968 GCA_010110895.2 Picea sitchensis | reverse complement strand
ATTGTTTTTCAGATCTGCAAATATGTTAATGAATGTATAATTCATTTTCTTTTCTCGTTCTTTCGTTAATTTTCCCAATGGTTAACTAATGCATGCAATTTAAAACTCAACCATAAGTCATTCGAAAAATCCTGACGGATAACAACTACTAGAACAATTAGAAGTATCAAAATTTGTCTAGGCTAATGACTTTAGTGATTCAATTGAGTTCTTTGAAGATGAAATAGAAAGGTGGCTAGTTCGGTATGTAAATAAGAAGGAATACATTGAGGACACACTCCATCAATTAAGAATTGATTTGAGAGAACTAGAGAATGTGTTATTTGAAACTAATACCAAGAAAAAAATAACGGTTTCTCCAATGAGGGAGTACATACAACAATGATTAACAAAGACCTCAGTTAATATAATTGAGATATATCAACAATAAGTAGTTACATCATTTATGCCACCTCCATCACAACAACAACCTACAAAAGACACCACAACAAGAAAATGATGGTTCATAATTTCCATCGCAGTAAGTCGAGTATTCACTATGTTTTTTCTTTCACCAGTTTTTCTTACTTAGTCAATAGTCATTTTTCCTTTTTTGTTCCCAAAATCTATGACACCAAAAGTTGACCCATGAATGATTTGTTTTTTCTTTTAGGTCTCTCTTCATTTTATTGTGTGTAAGATCCCCATCTCAGTCCTCTTTGAAGGACAAACAAAATTTACTTTTATTGAAATCTCAAACATTATTGTTTGTTTTATTAAAGATACCTATTATGTTTTTAGGTTCCCATAGAACTATTATTGACATAACATTACTAATCTCTCAGAATTTAAGTTCTAGGAACGATATTTCAAGTGTGTGTCTATCATTTTTTTTTTCATTTAATGGAATAATCATTTAAAGTTATCTTCCATATGCGGTCCATATTTTTTCTTCCTATGTTGAATATTGTGTCTTACTTTGATTAATGTTGTGGTGGAAATTTCATCATATGATATTGTATACTCATTGGTTTATAATCTTGTACAATAGTGTAAATATTAGCTTTATATAAGATACCCAGTCCTTTATTATGTATAATTTTCATGTAAATATTTATTTCAAGAATAAGCATGATCCTCTCTTGGGCATTATTTATATTCTTTCATGTTAATTAAAAATAGAGGAATATCACCTCTTTAAAAATGTAGGGTTATTTATCCTTGTGATGTTGTCTTTAATATCGTAAGAAATTATTTGATATTGAACATTAAGTACTTAGATTTCAAGAAACATGTTTTATCATTAATACAAAACAAAAATAAATCTAACTTTTGGCATGGTTCTTAACTTTTCAAGTATTGTAGTATATGTTGTATTATAAAGTAAGGATAATTTGCAAGAAATATGAAAAAACAATAATGTTGTGTGTCCATAAGTAATTCTTTTTTAACAAACTTAAGAGTGAGAAAAACTAATCTTCTTATATAATAATCAATGATCGTAGATGTAGATATGTCCATGAGAGTTGAATAGAGTATAAGACTGGAGGATAAATAATTTGTAAGTATATATGAAGTAAAATTAGAAATAAAATGAATGGTTTAAGAGGGAAGAAATAAATGGATTTGATAACATCATTGTTGAACACCAAAAGGAGAGAAAGAGAACATAAAATCTCACTAGAAAATACTTAAAAAGGTTGAACTACAACTTTATGGGGTAAAGGAAACATGACAATATTCTTTCGAATGTAAGTGCAACCTAATGTCAAGAATAGGGTCTAGAGTGTGTTCTTGTACCACAATTGAATAATGATGACAAGGGTTAAGGTAATGGAGGAAAGTCATTAATGGTGGAATTTAATAAAAATCCTCTATCAATAGAAAATTTGACATGAAATAAAGGAAAGTATACAAGAAATAAAATAAAGTGAACATCAACATTCTCTCTTTCAAGTTAATAAACAAAAGAAACAATGAAATGTGTCCAATCAAAATGATTTGAGTTCAATAGGTATGGAAGGATAATTAATCATTAAAAAAAGTAATGAAAATCTCCATGAGTCATATTACATGGTATCATATAAATGACTTGACATAAAAGATTAATAAGGGAGGGAATGGTGTGCCTATAACACAACACATTGCATAAATGACATATGACATGACCCCTCAATTGGATCTTATAGCTCCATAATGGTATTTGAGCCATATAAATCAGTGTATTACCTTGTTTTAAGGGTTTTCATATAATCATTTCGAAAGTAAAAGTTCGATAGGAAGCTAGACATGTTCTTGATTATAATCATTCATGTTCTGAAATTTTTACTTGTACTACAAGGGTGTGGTAATTCATGGTTCTATGATGTTGGAGCCACAACGCAATTCCACCATTCCTTTCCCATTATCCGAACTTCTTTATGGAATCTTTTTCGAGTTGGTAAGAACCCCTATATTCCATGTGATTAGCACTAAACCATCTAATGACTTGTGTTTCATCATGTAAATGTGTTGAACCTTCACATAATAGATCTAGCTAGAAAATGACACACACATTTGCAAAGAGAAATTGAGAAAGAAGAAGCAAGAGAGAAAGAATTGAAGAATTCTCATTAACCATATTCCACACTCAAAGAGTGAATAATTGAAAATGGATATAAGATACATGAGTAACTAATGTGCCATAGTGGTGGTCTAGAGTGATATGGACACAAACCAATAGTTATGGGAGTAAATTGCCACCTAGTCTGAGTTGACTAGTCTATCAGTCTTCAGTTAACAGACTGAAACTAAGTGAAGAGAGGAGGATATCAGGGAATCATGAGTAATGTGATAGTATGGTGATGATCCAAAGAATAATGTGCATTAGTTGGTGATGATCCCAATGTTGCATGGTGATAATCCCAATGTAGCATCTAGAATCCACTCAATTGATCAAACTGAAGTGAAAACTGAAAAGAATATTCTCCCTAAAATTTAGGAGACTGGATAAAGACTAATAAACATAGGAAAAACCTTAGGAAAAAGAAATCCTAGGTGTGTGTGAAGTAATTCCAACACTCCCCCTGAACATCATTATGGTGAAAATAAAGAATGGATCCCGACAACAAGGCCATGTTAGGTACCCAAATACAAAAGATACACTGAAATAAATGAGGAAAGAAGGAAAAACCCATGGGGAACCCCCCCCGCCTTCAATTACAATATCCAATTAAAAAAAAAATCGTCTAAAACAGAGTCCGGGAAGAATATTCCTCTAGGGAGTTTTTCCCATGTTGATGAGCTTGGTCTACTCTTGTGTCAGGGATTCGATAAATTCCTCAAGAGAAGGCATATTCTAGGTGGCTCCAGAGGAAAATTTGACTGAATGGAATTTGGATACGAACACTAATAATTCAGGACCAAGTTTTGAGACAATGGTGAGAACCATTTGTTTCTCCTCCTTAGATTTATCGACCCCGTAAGCCTTGAGTTGTGACAATAAATCCTTAAATTTTGTAAAGCAATATTGGAGATTTTTGAATATTTTTTAATCCAATGTGAGAATTTCCACCTCGAGCATGTGTCCCCTCATCTTATCTTGTTTTCCAAAGAGCCCTTCCATGGTGGTCTAGGCTTCATTGGGGTTTTTACAAGAAGATATGTGAAAAAGGAGATCGAGAGAAATGAGACTGCAAATTATTCTGAATGCTTCATCCATTCGATTTAGATACTTGGATTTTTATATGGCCAATGTTGGTTCTGTTTCCATATTTAGTTTTAAACTGTACAATCCTCTGCTTCAAAGATGCATGATCATCCTCTCCTTCCATGTAAAGTAATTGTAAGGTGTAAGAATGAATTATTTTGGGAATTCCATTTTTTTGCTATCTTCAATCTTTGGTACCTGATAAAATAATTCAGTGTGTTGGGTCTGATACCATGTAAATGTGTTGAACCTACACATAATATATCTAGCTATAAAATAACACACACATTTGTAGAGATAAATTTAGAAAGAAGAAGCAAGAGAGAAAGAATGGAAGAATTCTCATTAACCGTATTCCACACTCAAAGAGTGAATAATGTACAATAGATATAGGATACATGAGTAACTAATGCACCATAGTGGTGGTATAGAGTGATCTGGACACACATGAGTAGTTACGAGAGTACACTGCCACCTAGTCTACTCTCTCATAAAGTTACGGGAGTGAACTACCACCTAGTCTTAGTTAACAAGTCTATTAGTCTTCAGTTAACTGAATGAAACATAGTGAAGTGAGGAGGAGATCAGGGAATCATGAGTAATGTGATAGTATGGTGATGATCCCAAGGACAATGCGCATTATTTGGTGATGATCCCAATGATTCATGGTGATACTCCCAATGTAGCATCTAGACTCCACTCAACTGATCAAACTGAAGTGAAAACTAAAGAGAATATTCTCCCTAGATTAATATTCTCCCTAAACTTTAGGAGACTGAATAAAGACTAATAAACATAGGAAAAACCTTAGGAAAAATAAATACTAGGTGTGTTTGAAGTAACTCCAACACATCATGGGGGTTAACATGTGTGGAGGATGTTGACGGGCGTTTGTGACACACTGTCAACGGGAATAATAAATCTGGTTCGGGGTTGTCTATTTAACCCAAGATGTTTGGTATAATCTATCATGACGGGTTTTATGGCTCTGTTAGCCAACTAAGATTCTAAAATGACTAAAAGATGCAGACTAACTAAAAATATCAATTCTAACAATCAACAATTTAATTACAAATGCTTAACTAATAGTGTCAATGTACAATCGTTATATATAGTTTACAAGGTTTAAGCAAAGCCTTGTGAAAGTGATTGTTTGAGACCATGTATCTAAATAAGATTAAATATAAAAACATTATTCTAATAAGATGAATAGCAAACATAGTAAATAATGAATGAATATGATGGTAATGATATAACAAAAATAGACAAAGCTAATTAACATCTAAATAATACAATCACTATTCATTCACATATAAACAAATTAAATAAATAATACATTAACTAACCTCTAGTTGATCAACACTAATAAACTAAGTTCATCTCTCTGCATTTGTGTGAGCTCCTCTTGTCATGTGTCAAGTGAAAACCTATGACAGAAACAAGCATAATGCTTCCTAAAGAAATTCAAGGAAGTGTTTCATATTCTAGAGCGATTTTTATGACTACATAAAGATAAATAATTATAATATTATGTGACCTTGAGATTTCCAATAACTGAGGATGAAAGAAATCCAAATCCTTGTTAATGGTGTTACCAACTATCTAACATCAGACGTAAACTCAAAATACTTAAACAGATGATCAATCAAAGATATAAACTAGACCAAAAGATAATGAACAACATAAAGAAAAGCATGATATAAAATATTATGTGGAGAAAAGCCTAAAGATAATTCAACACAGATAACATTTCATATCAAGAAATTACATGAGAAGAAAATGAAAAAGCATTGCACAGTTTACACAGGTCTAAAGAGAAAGACCAAACTGCTTTGTCATATAGTTTAAAAACTATAAGTCCATTCTATGGTCCAGGGAAACATGCCTCTAACACCAGGAAATCATATCTATTTAAACATGTTTCTGATATGTTACCTCCTATCATGCAAGATAGAGGAAGATCTGTTAAAATAAGTTTTTTACTAAAATGAAATAACAAACGATACTCATGTTGGAGTCTTTTAATAAAAAATATTTATATTAATGAACATTGTTTTTCAAAATAGGAAATTACTAATCTACTAAAGCCCAACCCATGACTCCTTTCCTTAATCATAGCATCACAATCTGTTGTTTACCTGAAATAATAAAAAGAAATCAAAATTTAGATAATAATCCAAACAAATAATTTAAACAGACTCGCTACCGAATATTTTGATTATGTAGCTAGTCTCAAAATAAAAATAAAATCGAAAGTGAATCTACCTATTATTTCTCAAACAGAATCAAATCATAAAAAACAAACAAACTATTTACAAATTCAGAAATTTGATAGAGAGGCATCAGATAGGTTTGAATTTATAATGTATTGAAGTTTGTCAAATTTTTAATCACAACATTCCCAGATTTCTTAATGCACTTGTTAGCCTTGTGTGCGTTCGATCGGATGCAATCTCTCATCTCTTCGTTCTCCCTCTCAAGCAATGAATTCTGGGTGACCATTTGGTTCAATTGTGCCTGTAGATACGGGACATCCCGATAATACCTTTCAATCCAATCAAGACAATTTTTGCAATGCACTGGTTCTATGCTAGGAAAAGGTCGAGCATGTCTGCTGAGGGAAATTTAACATGTTCCATGTTTTAGATCATGTTGAATGCCAGAAAAACCCTCATGTTTCTTTAAGAATGGGAGTAGTTTCGATACGAAATCGAACTATGGTGTATCGACATCAATATCGTCCCAAGGGATCCAGTCATCGATATCATCCTCATAAAATTGATCATCGACATCAACCATAGGGATTGGTTTTTCATGGTCATGATGTCAATTTTTTAATGTTCTAGATAAGAGTTGACCATGCCTTTTATTTTCAAAATTGATGTCTGGACTTCTCTATTTCTTTCGACTACTCTGTTTCTCGATATCAGGCTCATTTAAATCAACTGGAATTGGCTCAGGATTAGGAAAAATAAGGATTTTATCCTTTATATCATCCAAAACCTCTTCTAAATATTTCCTGGGAATAAAATCACATCTTAGTTTCTTTCATTTGGATGGCTTCTGGAGAACAACAAGAGTTTCTTGCAGATTGACATGTAGTTTTTCCAAAGAGGTGTTTGATCGAAAAGGAATGGGAGGTTCATTAAAATGCAAAGGTAATTCAATCACATTTTCAGGTAGGGAGGACCCATTTCTATACACGAAATTATGCCAATTATCCCCAACTTTAGATAATTGTGAAATCACCAGAATTCAGATCAGGACGTGATGGAATAGACTAGACTGGGCATTTAGGTTTTTTCTCTGGCATAAATTGGCCATTTTTGCAGGCTCCTAAGTAGATAAAATGGCATATTCAAATTAAAACCTAGAAATACCATCAATAAACGAACATCATACAGGAAGACCAGACCGTATCTACCCCCATAGGTAATAAACTCCTTAAGAATCAACAACAAGCCATGCCATCGTAGTTTAAATAGAACAATTGGTGTACCTTTTGCACTGTAGCACGATTTCTTGGAATCCATGAGTAGAATCCGAGGCATGCCTTTGAACTTGAGGTTTTTAAACCAATGATGTCCCTCTTGGGGAAATCCAGTAGCCTCTGCAATCGAACCCTCGGTCACTTCCAACCACAAATCCCCAATTTTATCCCTGGTGCCATCGAAAGTATAGGCAAAGGATTGAACCCCTTTGAGGTTGAAACCCTCAAATATTTTTATGAACCCATCCCAACCATGAGCTAATAAGTCATCTACGGTGTTGTAATCTGAGAGGAGAGCCCGTGATCCATTCGAATCGATCCTCACCACATTCACCATTGATATGGTCACACAGAGACAATAGGAGTAGCGAAGGGTGGGGTGTGTTCGAAAACACATGAAATAGAGTATGAGCTCTATGTACTCAGGGGAGATCTGATCCCTAAGGATTCAGAAAGCCACCATAGCGACCATTCAGAACATTGAGTGGATATTAAACTAGAGGAAACGCAGAATAAAAACCACCCTATCAAATGAATGCCAAACCCACAATGAAAACTCACCACGTGAAGCAATGAATGCATGCTTGTTCTTAGAGGGACGAAGGCGTAATGCTTGAAGGTATGGCTATCAATCCTATACCAGGACAATGAGACTGTTATATGACTAGAAAGGATAGGATTCATATTTCAAAATACATCAAAGTTTGTTTTTTGTGCCATCGTGGATATGTTAATGTGAAAATAAAAAATAATCAAGGAATAGAATGCCTAAGTCATAACCCCAAGGTGGATAAATCATGCACTATGATGAGGGATCAAACCATAACATGATAGGTTTACAATCTTTAAAGGCTTATGAAAATATTGTATGCCCTTAGGTGTTATCCAATTTATAAAAGGAAAGTACACAAACTGCATGATGTCCTCAAACCAAAGCTTGTTCTAATTTCATGCTCATAGTCATGAAATTAAACAAGATAAATGATAAAAAATAAATGAACTCATATACATAGCTAATCAAATGAATCTTTTCAAAACTAAAAGATGATAGAAATCTTTGCAAGGAGAAGGAGGAAGCTACACAATTTTTTATCCCATTAAGACGACATTTTACAATGATAAATTGACATGAATGTTTGGCTGCCAACAATGGCGACACGCTGGGTGAAGTGGTTACCTCTGCATCATCAGAAATTTAAATCAAGGAACAGATAACTCAAATAGTTATTAGAAACAAATAAAAGACATATCAAGCATTTTGACATCAACTCAGAAAAATAATTGTTTCATATCATTGAATAAATTTCTGTCCAAAAATTGTAATCTGACATCTCATTTCGATCAAAGGGGTAACAATATTTATGCAAGTAACTCCAATACCGTTGACAAGGCCACTGCTGCAAATAGGCATTTACAGCCTCGGAAGGGATGTCATTTAACCCTCTCTAGTACTTCGATCCCATCCAAAAATTGTCCATATATGATAAATGTATCTTGACATCTGATCAATTTAAAAAAAACATACCTGAGGATCATCAAAACCGACATTGCTTCGCTGCCAGCAGGCTTGTTCAGTACCCCGATGAAGTTGTCTTGGTATCATGTGTGAATTTACCCACTGCCAACAGACCTATTCAGTATCCTGGTGTGTTTACACACAATTCCCACACATTACAATGCTTCCAACTCTCTAAAATTGTTTGTAAAGAATTTTAGAAACTTCATGATAACAAGAGAGTGGGGTGATACTAAAGATTTCACAGCCAGGCAATGATAGGATTGATTATTTTTTCTTTCTTTGATAACTGATAAATTTCATCGTATTTTGGACATTTAGATTTCAATCAAGAAATCATCTCTGGAATGGGGAAGCACTATGAGTTATTTTCATTAAAACAGGGATGGCGTGAGAAGTTTTTAAATATAATCATGTTTCCCTGAGATTTCAATTAAAACCGGGAACAATGACTAGACAAAGACTTACCGTAACTGTTCTGAGTTTAGAACTTAATGTGAATATGCATTGAACTATTCTCAATTGCCGCTAGTGAAAGATATGATTCCCCTCAATAATGAATTATGATTCAGAAATAATTCTTAAGGAAACACAAGAAGCAACAAAAACAAAATAAAACAAAAGAAATATAAAATCTAGGGATATTTATAGGCGACAATTCTGACTTTTCTCAGGCGAAGTATTTCTTGAGAGACTAAAAATAGAAAAATCCTTATTAATATGAGTGCATTCATACTCGTGGCACCTTGGGTCAGGGTTGAATTCAGGTGAATTGATAGTTCAAATTTACTTATCTCTTTACTTTCCATTTTAAAATTTCCATGATGATAATGCATTTTTGAAAAAAAATATCCAACAAAAAGAAGAGAGAAAGGGATCAAAGTGAAATTCCCTAACAACATTCATATTATGGTTCTCTTAGTGTACCCACTTGTGTTCATAACTGAATTATTACAAAAAGAAACATTGAGAAAGAAAACTAAAGGAAACCTACTCCTAAACCTACTCTAACTACTAAACAAATCAAAAGGCTAAGTAAAATCATATTTCTAGTGCAGCCATAAAAACATATTCAGTCATGCAAGGCATAGAAATCCAAAAATGAGAATAAAAGAATGTAGTATTTGTATATACGAAAGCAATATGTCATGCTTACCTCCTATATATTCATTTAAAAACAAAGCAAGCACAAAAATACCATTCTTTTGAAACCCCTTGATGTATGAATCCTACATCCATTCTTCAATCTTGTCGTGATATGGTTCATAATGGCATGGAAGAATGTAAGTAATTTTGGAAAACTTGTCAATATTATGGGGACCTGACATAACCATCAACCAAGGCCGAAGTGTCCCATCCTCCTGACAATTCTCCAAGTGTTCATCAATTTCTTCACATGGAGGATCTAAAAAAATCACCTCATGCTTACTTCCTAGATATTTAGGTAGAAACAAAGCAAGAACAACTTTATACTTATTATGAATATTTTTTAGATATGAATCCTCAATCCATTCTAAGACCCCGTCATAAAAATTAGGATGCAAACTATGACTTTGACAAACTAGATCTGTCAATGGGGAACACATCATAAGAGAATTCATGACATCAATTAGATTATTGGTTTGAACACTTCCTTTGATGATATGGACCGTTTCAAAACGTGAATCATAATCATTGAAATTTGAACTAACCAAATAATGAATATACAAAGTAGAATATTTGATCTCCATAACAATGAGTGCATTGTCTTTTTAAAAAATAAATCGTGTAAAATCATCTTGCAACATGTATTTTTTCCATGTGAGTGATGAAAGTGAAAGAGCGTCAAATTCGAGTTCATAAATGTTATGTTCAGAATAAATTTCCACCAAATATTGGCATATCGAAAAGATCTAATTATGATGGAAAAGAGTAAGATAATGTGGTTAAAGTATCAAGTCCACCAGAATCTAAGAAGAGATCGGGATATAAAGAGTAAAAGGAATCATAAATGAGCACATGAAAAGAATCTCTTGAGATATGATATTTAACAATGGTATTCTCAAGACATTCTTCTTCACTTTCCTTAAAAATGTCACTCTGTTTTGGTGAGAAATACTTCAACATAATATGATCGTCTAAATTTGCCTCATGTATGATAGACAATTTGAAACTTTCATGACAAACATCTAATATTTCCCATGGATAGTATATGATTTGTGGATGAAGGTTTAAGGTTTATTCTTCAAATTGTAGATTTACATCTCTAATCAGTTTCATAGGAATGTTAGAATGCTTAAGGTCATTTTTGTCACCTAAGTGTTCTTCAATAACCGAATTTAAGTATTGATTAGAGAAAGAGTTTGAAGGATATGGACATTCACCTTGACCCAACATCAAATATTCTTCCACAATGGTTGATGATTGAATATACAATGATTCAGATGAAAAACCAGTTTGAATGTCAATAAAAACATTTTCAATAGATTCTACCTCCCTTTCTTGTTCAAATTTTTTGGATGGATTCCTCTCATCCTGCAAACACAATTCTTCTCACAATTGAGTGATAGGATTTGTATTTGATTCATCATTTGCGATAAAAAATGGTTGGATGAAAAGGGCACAAACATTAGAGAGGAGATTTAGTACAAATGACATGTCATCAAGTTGAAACTTACGAAGAATGTGATAGATGCTTGTTAAAAATACATCTACAGATGATTAGTCATTGATTAGTAGAGCCTAAAATTCTTCACATAATTGATTGTAATCATAGATTTCAAAAGCATCTAAAGATTCCTCTACAAATTGAAACCAATCAATAATGTGATATGTTGGAAAAGACTCAAACCAATGTTTAATCCAAACCCTCAAAATAAAAGTGAACAATCTGCATAAAACATTTAAATCAGAAATATCATGCTTGATGCATTTACACCAAAACTTGTTAAGATAGTCTTTTGCAGATACATCCCCCCCACCATCAAAGGTGAGTTTGGAAAAGAAAGAGACTATCTCGTTGGGAATATCAGGTAATGAGAAGTGGAAAGCATGTCCCAACATAGTGATTTGGGGAGCCATTGGGAACTAAATAGATTCAAAACAAAGACTCCTGCAAGGCCAACTTGTCAATCTGGCATGCCTTCTAGTGCATTTCAATATAACACAGAATAAAAATTTATAAACTTAGAACTACGACAGGCTGAGGGGTAAAATATTTAATCATTAAATTCACCTCAACCCTCCTTCAAGCGCCATTTTTTGATGGGCGTTTGTGACACACCGTCAACGGGAAGGATAAATCTGGTCCGGGGTTGTCTATTTAACCCAAGACATTTGGTATAATCTATCCTAACGGGTTTTATGGCTCTGTTAGCCAACTAATATTCTAAAACAACTAAAAGATGTGGACTAACTAAAGATATCAATTCTAACAATCAACAATTTAATTACAAATTCTTAACTAATAGTGTCAATGTATAATGGTTATATATTGTTTAAAAGGTTTAAGCAAAGCCTTGTGAAAGTGATTGTTTGAGACCATGTATCTAAACAAGATTAAATATAACAAACATATTCTAATAATCTGAGTATCAAACTTCGTAAATAACGAATGAATATGATGGTAATGATATAACGAAAATAGACAAAGCTAATTAATGTCTAAATAATGCAATCACTATTCACTCACATATAAACAAATTAAATAAATAATACATTGACTAACCTCTAGCTGATCATCAATAATAAACTAAGTTCATCTCTCTGCATTTGTGTGAACTCCTCTTGTCCTGTTTCAAGTGAAAACCTATGACAGAAACAAGCATAATGCTTCCTGAATAAATTCAAGGAAGTGTTTCATATTCTGGAGTGATTTTAATGATGACATAAATATAAATAATTATAATATCATGTGACCTTGAGATGTCCAATAAGGATAAAATAAATCCCAATCCCTGTTAATGGTGTTGCCAACTATCTAGAATCAGACGTAAACTCAAAATACTTAAATAGATGATCAATCAAAGATACAAACTAGACCAAAAGATAATGAACAACATAAAGAAAGTCATGATATACAATACTATGTGGAGAAAAGACTAAATATAATTCGACATAGATAACATTTCATATCAATAAATTACATGAGAAGACAATGAAAAAAAACTGCACAATTTACACAGGTCTAAAGCCAAAGAGAAAATTGCTTTCTCATATAGTTTCAAAAATATATGTCCATTCTATGGTTGAGGAAAAAATGCCTCTAACACAAGGAAATCATAGCTATTTAAACATGTTTATGATCTATTACCTCCTATCAGGCAAGATAGAGGTAGATCTCTTAAAATAAGTTTTTTACTAAATGAAATAACAAAAGATACTCATGTTGGAGTCTTTTAATAAAAAATATTTATATTAATGAACATTGCTTTTCAAAATAGGAAATTACTAATCTACTAAAGCTCAACTCATGACTCATTTCCTTAAGCATAACATCACAATCTATTGTTTACCTGAAATAATAAAACGAAATCAAAATTTAGTTAATAATCCAAACAAATAATTTAAACAGACTGGCTACATAATCTTTGGATTATGTAGCTAGTTTCAAAATAAAAATAAAATTGAAAGTGAATCTACCTATTATTTCTCAAACATAATCAAATCGTAAAAAAAAAAAACCTATTTACCAATTCAGAAATTTGACAGAGAGGCATCAGATAGGTATGAATTTATAATGGTATTGAATTTTGTCGAATTTCTAATCACAACATTCCTAGATCTCTTAATGCACTTGTTAGACTTGTGTGTGTTCGATCGGATGCAAGATCTCATCTCGTCATTCTCCCTCTCAAGAAATGAATTTTGGGTGACCATTTGGTTCAATTGTGCCTGTAGATAAGGGACATCCCGATAATACCTTTCAATCCAATCGAAACAATTTTCTCAATGCACTGGTTCTATGTTAGGCAGAGGCCGAGCCTGCTCTGTAGAGGGAAATTTAACACATTCCATGATTTGTTTCATGTCATGTTGAGTGCCATAAAAACCCTCATGTTGTTTTAAGAATGGAGGTAGATTCAATACGAAATCGAACTGTGGTGTATCGACATCAATATCGCCCCTAGGGATCCGATCATCGATATCATCCTGTTGACGGGCGAAATTGACCACTCGTCAACTGGAGGGGTGGATCTGGTCTGGGGTTGTCTAAATAACCCAAGCCGTTTGGAATGATCCACTCCGATGGGTTTAGCGGCTCCGTTGGCCAATCTAAGTCCTAGGAAAACGAAAGAAAAACTAAGCTAAAGAAACTAATCTAAGTGAAAAAGCAGCTACAACAAACTATATACAAATCTAATATATAAATATATATATATATATATAATAGTTCACTAACTAATATTATAAAACAATCATTCTACTTATTAAATGTTCAGCTATCAATACAATTAAATATCAATTATATATGTACAGTATTTACAGAATACAAATTTTGATCGAAATTTGCAAAATCAGTTGTAAATTGTTTTATGACAGTGAAACTATTGTTTTTGGATTTTTATAATTTTTATGAAAAAGAACTAAACAACAACTATCTAACTAAGCAAAGAAGATAATGATCTGTACTATATATCTATCTAAACTAGAGGGAATTCTTAAATTAATTAACTATTAAATTGCAAATAACAAACTGACCTGAATTAGCGCTTCCTATTTGTCCTGTTCACAGTACTCGATTTAGTTGTTTGATGGGAGAAACCCGCACCAAATTTTCCACAAGMTTCTCRTAAATAGGAAGCAACAACACTCTTTGAATACGAGTGATAGAACAAACAAGACATAAAACAACAACAATTTTATAGTTTACATATCATCACATTTAGATAAATCCCAGTGCGAAGATTTGTACATAACCGTTCATTTAACAAAGAAGATAAACCTTCTATTCATTAAATTCAAACAGAGTAATTGTTGTGAGTAAAATGAGATACATCAAATATGGACATAATTTAAATCATAACGCATCAACCTATAATAAATCTTGATATCTAAAGTAGTCAATAATTTGATTACAAATTGTCATGCAGAAAACTTGAACAAAAGTAAGACAAATTGAAGCTAAATCCGTACAACAAATCCACTTATATTCGAGTCTGTATAATCATAATTCCATAGTCTCTATTCTCCCAACAGTGATGGGTTGTTTACAAAAAATAATAAGTATATAAAGGCCACAGGGTGAAACATTCCCTGTGGGAATTATCAAAAATTGTTTGCAAAAAATATGGGAACAATCTCCCAAATCTCTATTTCTAACTAAGACTAACAACCTAAACCAAAACTATGTAACAAAAAGCATGTTCTAAACTGCCACAGCAGGTCCAATTCCCATTTAAATTCGTGTGTACCTGTAGATGGACAAGAATAAACAATTTTAGATAGGGTTTAGTTGTAAAATCAACAAAAATCCAAATTTTATGACTAGCTACAGAATCTCACGATTCTGTAGCTGGTCATATTTACAAACAAAATCGTTTTAAATTAATCCAAATGGTAACATAAATGTATGCGATGAATCAAACAACTCTTTTATTACTAATTCAAAACAAATACAATCATTTATGCTAATTCAAGAACAACAAAATCGTATTAAATCGATTCAATCAAAACAAAACTATATTTGATTTAGCAAACAAATCTTTTGTACTAATTCAACGCAAACACAATCATTGTATGCTAATTCAAAACGAAATAATTCTTGCTAATTCAAAATAAACAGAAACATTGTAAAAACATTGTTGAAATATCATACCTTGGCTGTAGAGATACGATTTAGTCAGGCTAAATTTGAATTAACAATGGCAGTGGTTGCCTCAACATTTTTGAACACGATGGAACCTGTGGTTTTTTACCTCTTATCGTAAGCTTGCAGTCTATCATTTTCCTTAGACAACATAGTCATTCGGTCCTCCAAGGACTTAATTTAGGACTGCAACAGAGGAACATCTGTGTAGTATCGCTCGAGCCAAGAGTTGCATTGAGTGCATTGTTGTTGATCAGGCCGAGTCACTACAGGTGAAGCATCCTTAAAATTACTAGGGGTTCCACTGTTAAACTTGATCCCGGGGAAGTTAGGGTCATCCTTAAGGCACGGTGGGAGGTTGGACACGTAGTCATAGGGTTCAACAGAACAGGGGCCATGTGAGTATGGGTACTCCTGGGGTCAAAGTGCAGCTCAATCTCGAGTCCAAATCTTCACTCAAAACAATAGGCTTATGATATGTGTTTTGTTTGGGCTTATTACGAACACACCTAGATACCCAGCGTGCAACTTTCTTTCCCTTGCTATTGACATATGTATTACCCTTGCCCTTCTTCCTTACAGGATTCTTAACGGTCTTAGCATTGTCTTTTGAACATGGGTTAGGCATGGTGTCGGGTAGGTCAGCATTGGGGTAAGTTGAGGTTGTAGTGCAGGAGGGTGGTGAGAGAGGTGGCAGCCCGGCCGAGGCCAACAAGGGTTTCAATGACCGAGTCTTATCCACTTGGAAATATTCGGGAGTGGCAAAGCCATTTCTCAATAAGAAAACTTCCCAACAGTCAAGACTCAACCTTAAATGATGAACAATAATGATTTTAATCAAAGCGGTGATGGAAAGAGGCTAGAAATTGACCTTCTCCCTCTAAAATCGTTTAGCCATTTTATACAGTTCACGGTAGGAGGTAGTGAGGCATATTCAAATGGAAATATATGAAATTCATAAGCATCCGGAGATGGTAAAGAAACACTAAACCATATCTACCTTAGCAAGTAACAAATTGCTTAATAATGGACAATAAATCATGCCACCTAGACTTAAGGGCGGTGGTACATACCTTTATCTGGCCCGATAATTTTCCTCGAGGAAAACATGAGTGGCCATGGCACTTCATCCACCGCCGAGTTCTTAAACCACCTCTTCCCTTTGACTGGTAAGCATGTAGTTGAGCTAAGGAATTCCTCGTTCAATTCGAGTTGCATGTCTCCAACTTTGGCCCTGCATCCATGGAATGTGAGGGAAAAATGTTGAGCGACCTTGAGGTTCCTGAAATTTTGGATGAAAACTAGCCAGCCATTACTCTCCAGGTCCTCACGAGCATTGTCAAATAGCAACAACGTTTGGACACCATTAGTTTCTATGCGCACCTCACGAGGACATAGGAAACACCACGATCCTGAGAATTATGTTGGTGAGGGGTTGGAGCAGGGGTAGGCACGGGACCAAATGTAAAGGTTTAAATAGCGGTAGCCGAAATACAAGACATTAGTACTATGCATGGGTGGTGGAATGAAATGAAACCATGCAAAACATTCATATTGATATGTACAATTGATGACGCCTTGGTAATTCAAATCATTCACATCACAATCAAATATCAAATGGATTAATCACATGTCTCATCGAAAGCCATAGCATATATAACCAAAGATTTCGTCAAATATCAAATAACTATTTGAAAACCATGGTGTTCCTTAATAGCAGTTGGTTTGTATGTTAAATCGACAATAATATGTGTATGTTTTTAAAACAAAAACATGTCGAATATTGTACCAAAGATTAAATCATAAAATTAGTGCGTTGTATGAAACCATTGCACCAAAGGTTTAATCAAAGACACCAAAATCATTGCATCATAAACTTATAAAATGAATTCATATTAACAAAATGCAAAGTGAATAAAGGTTTGGTGTCTTGACAAATGTGTGACCATTATTGAGTTAGAGGTGAAATGACCACATGAACAAGATTACACTAACAATCCAGAAATGATTTTAATGCCATCGACATGACTTCCAACTCAAGATTTTCACACTTGCAGTCATGAAAAATTAAAACGAAAGGCAGGTGTGCAAATGCGTAAGATAATCGTGTCGTTTTGTTTTAAGAATTGTGATAATTATTGAGGGTTCAAAACCCTTATCTGTGGGAAGCTTGTAAGGAAAGATAAAAATGCAAAATGGATTCCAACAATCCTTAGAAAATTGATCATCGACCTCAACCCTAGGGATTGGTTTTTCATGGTCACACCGTCGATTTCTTAGTGTTCTAGATAAGAGATTTCGAGTAGGTCTTTTTATTTTAAAATTGATGTCTAAATTCTTTTCTTTTAATACTTGTTTCTTGATTTCAAATTCATTTAAATCAATATGAATTGGCTCGGGATTAGGAACGGTAAGGATTTTATCCTTTAGATAATGTAATCACCCTTGATTATAAGGTATAATTAATTTAATAAGGTAATCCTAAAAGATTAGCTAAACTATATTTATTTATTAAATAAGCAACTAATTATTTGTTATTAATTGGTTATTATTGATTATGATTAATTTAAGTATAATTAACTCATTAATCAATATGGTTAATGATTGATTTAATTATTAATTAATTCATTAATTAATAAAGTATTAAATTAATGGTGGATAATATAATATAATATTAAATTGGAGTTCAGTATCCCTGGGGATAGCATTATTCAATACATTTGGATAAGGGTAATGAAATGAAGGGATAAGGAATTTAATGGAAGGAGGTGTTCGGTGAAGTGATAAGGAAGGGGAAGGAAGAGGAGTTGGAGAGTGTCGGCGGAAGGAGGCCCTTGATTTTTTGGGAGAACTCTGATTATTGGACCAGAGAGGGATTTTTGTGTTTGGGATTGACACGATGGGCCGAGGTTACTAGGGTTTTGGGCTTTCGGAGGGCTATGCTCCGTGGAGAAATATCCACGAATAGGTCATTTTCCTAGTTGGCGGGGTGGACAATAGTTTTGAGCATTTTGTGTTTACAGGTAGAACATGTAGCAGTGCTTGAGGAGAAAGCTTAATGACAAAGAGCGGTGGCAGCGGAAATAGCATGAGGAGCAATTTCTGTTAGATTTGCATTTATTTATTTATTCTGCTATGAATACGTTAATATTTGATGAATCTAAATTGTTGAAGTTGTTGTTGCAGAAGATTAATATTATCTTTGAATAGATATTGTCTTAGTTGAAATAATTTCTTGTGAGGATTACAATGTTTAGATATATATTTATGGGCTTTACATTTGGTATCAAACCATGTAGTTCTGTCTGGAGCCTTAGGGCCTACCCACCTACCCACCTAAGCTTCCTCTCCATGCGAGTTGCATACACAACCATAAACAGAATGAGTATGGAGATGTGGCTCTTCATGGCAGAAAAAAAAAGAGCAATGGGGATTTTAAGCCACACCATTTTCCCAATTGTTGGCCGCGGATCAACTCCTTTGCAGCCAACGAATACACCTCCCTATACACACAATATATATATATATATAATTTACAAAGCGATAAAAAGAAAAAGAGGAATGTTGATTTCATGGGACATGTAGCAGAATGTGTAAATCTATTAAGAGTAAACGACTTCTTTTACTGGGAATCGACCCAGTGACCCACGTGTCATTGCCTATAGCTGATATCATGCTATCATCTTTCATAGCGCCATCTACGACTGCCAAAGCTGCTCAAACCAGAGGTATATGTGTTGCTCTCTGTCCCCCTTCCTCCGAAAAGATTAGTTTGGAAGTGTACTTCTGGTCCCCTTCAAACTTGTGGCTAAGCTCATATGCATATACATTCTAGCTTCACAGGGAATATATATTCAATCAAAATTTCTAACTATATGAAATCTTATGAAACTGAAGGGGACCAGAACAATCAAAAGGCATGTAATGAATATAGACATGAACTTACCTTCAACTTCTTCTGGTTGATAGCTTTGAATGCCTATAGAAGATTTGATTGTTTTCTTTCACAACCCAAAAGCTCTAATATCTGTTCACATTTTCCCGATGTGGTAATGGATCATAGAACTATTGATGATAGATGCATCGTATATATGAATTTTTTTTTCCCAGACATGGCTTATGACTTTAGGCTTGTCGAAAGTCTCAGAATTGTTAGCAGGAGAATTTTTTAAAACCCTCGTAGCTGTCCCAGCCCACATAATTAATCCCAAAATCACATTTTCAGATTACTTTTAAATATCTCTATTTTTGAACTCCAGCAAGACATAACAAAAATTGACAGTGAACTAAAGATGGAATTCATTAAACAAACAAGAGTCTAGATAGTCATTTATTAAAGATAAAGCACTATAGATCCAACAAAAGGATAAAATCTGAGGATAAGAATGCATTGATTAAATCCAAACGACCGCGAATTGCTGAGCTATGGAACCCGATGACATAGCGATGTCGTTTCCAAAGAGATAGATGCGCCTTGAGCAGAGAGGGGATAAGCACCGTTCAATACAGACAACAAACAAAGCACTGGCGTAAGCGTAACACAAACCCCAAAGCCCGACGCTCGGGCTCCTTTACAACTAGCACTGCACATGCGATACGAGGGTTTTCAACAATAATAAAACTAACCAAGCATCAACACATCAGAGCCCAGGGCCAAGCCAACAGTGCCTGAGTCTAGCGCCAAGCCAACGGAGGAAATAAAGTAAGCATTATTACGATCGTGCATTTCCATGTAGCCGATGATTATTGCCTCATTTCTAGGATGTGGCCTCTCCATTAAAACTCCAAACCACTCCTTAAACCTGCAACCTGTAAAAAAACAACCATGGCGGCAGAGGTATGGTGAGGCTGCCTTATGGATAGTAATCGAGAAAAACAAACAAGTGAACTATTATGGTTCGGTTAGGGTTCAGGGTTTGGCTTATTTGGAATGGGGAGGAGCCGCGTGGGCCTCTCATGCAAGGTCCGACACGTTTCTACCCTCAAGATTTTATAATTTGGTTTTGTTATTAAACATTTTTTAATCATAAGAATAGAGGCGGTGTGTGATTATAGGTGTATTTATATACTCCTAAACTACACTACATGTTAATCCACATATGCATCGAGTCGTGAAGCCACAATTCAATCTATAACATAAAGCCAAGCACCAAGCCGGAGAGACAATTCCATACACAACTCATATTGCTAAATTGTTATTATATTGCTAATTTATCTTATTCTATTATAATTATTAATATTTGCCATTAATTTCGATTTGTTTTATATTTTATTTATTAAGAATTTGTTATAGATTTGAAAATTGCTTTGGATATAGATCTGAAAATCACTTTGGATATATCATAGAATTGAGGGTAATTTCAGCGTTGTATAATTTATGAATATATGGTTTATCAATTCCTAGGAAGAATAGATATTTGTTCCATCCACCTTTTTAGTCTCTTATGTAGCTTTCACATTGATGCTGAGAAACAAATCCTTCATGATTTAGTCCTCTGGGGAGAATTTAATAAATTCCAACCCTGTTGTGAGTATTACTTTATGGATTAGGTTCATCCTGCCATGAATTATGAATTAGTTCTAAACCGGTTGGATGACAAATTTGCTTTCCTAAAATGATAAAATGCACGAGGAAAGTGGCAAAGCCAATGCTGCAGGCAAGGATTTATCTTCCTTGTAGAGATTGAATAAGCCTTAATTGCTTGAAGTTTTGTTTTCACTCTTCTAGTATTGCGCTCAAAGTGGTATTTGATGATCAAAATAGAATCCGACTTTTGATATTGAATAGTTTTATGTTGTTTTAGATACTTCCATTGAATGAATTTTTCAATGTGGTTAAAAGGATGTTTGTTGTTGGGATTTGATCATGAGGGTAAAACATGATTGATTTTTTTCTTTTAACATGTTGGGAATGTCGATGATATTTGACATTCCCCAATACATATTCGTTATCTCAGTTATAGATACTGTAATTTAAGCTATAAGATAGTTGAACTGGGTGGATGACACTGTCAAATTTAGCAGACGAGTGGGAAGGACCTACAATATTCAAGCCTACTTGCATCTTCCTATTCTAGATTATGGTTCTATAATGTTGTCATTTATGTGCCTAATATTGGACTCTTTTGGAAAGGAAGATCAAAATCTAGAACGTGAGCATCATCATGATAAATCCCCCTTGGGTTCCATTTTGACTATGCCACGGTTTCTTACTTTGCAATCAATTAACTCATTAAATACAAAGTAATTGATTGCAAGTTAGGTGTGGACTTGAGGGGAACAAGTCTAAATTACTATAGCGCTTCATATGCAAGTGTATCCTTTCTGCCAAAATTCCAAGTGTGGCTTGTTGTTTGACTCCTGTAGTTTAGAGTTCTGCAGTCAGTCTATACATGTAGGTCCAAGCTGGAGCCTATGGCTTATAATCACAATCAGGTGTTTGCACATAAAAGCAATGAAATTATATTCTTTCATATATATATATAAAGATTTGATACAAAACTATATATAATTATTATATTTTATATATCTATAAAAACCTTAATACAAAATAAATTATATATATATATATATCACGAGGACCTAAAGTAGTTTGGGTGTTCATTGTTGAGGCTCTTTCCTTCGTCCTTCTTCTCAATCTTGTTTTGCTTGGCCATACCTATGTTCAGAGTTGCACTATATTACCTTATTGAGGAGAAAAATAGCAAGTAATCCCAATTTCTAAACCTTGTCTTCTTCTCCACGGATATTGATATGAATTGAACCAATTGATTGATGTAGTTTTTGTGAGAAGCAGAGGAATGTCGTCATTATATTGTTCTATCCTTATGCCTCTCTCAACTTCTTCTTATTTCTCCCACTTGCCAATGAGGTGGACAAACATCAGAAACAAAAATAATAATATTGAATATGTATTTGGGAGTTCTCAGGTAGAGCCCGTTGTGTTGTGCTTGAGAATTAAACCCGACACCATGACTAAGATCTAACACAACCCTCACACGAGAATGATGTATCAAGAAACCAAGAAGTTGTTGTATCAATTTACTCCCATTGAATGTCATCATCTGGAGCATTGACTCACATGACCACCATTGTTGAATCCCAATTTCATGATGCCCTTGGAACCAATTTGGCGGTAGCATGATTCAAACCACGGATCACCGACATGCCCTCCATTAATTTTTTATTTTATTTTTTATTACATAAGCAGGGGATGTATCATTGTAGTTCGCCATTGTCCTACATTTCCCAGTTCGCTGCATATAGACAGGGAATTGCGCGTTGATATGTATTGAAGATTTTTATAACCCCATAAAGGTGGAAGCGGTAGAGTTGACCGCATACTTATTAAGATTTTCCTCTAAACCTACACCTATGATCTTTGTCTTTCTTAACAACCTTTTTTAACCCCAAAATGTTCATTTCTATGCGTAATATAGCTGACATACATTTAAAAAGAGTGAAGGTATGGTATGAGGTCCATGAACATAGGTTTGAATGCAGGCTGGGTATGTACACCTCTGTAGACTTGGTAGTCAAATTGATGTATGGAGGGTAGTCCTTGCCCTAGAAAAGGGGGCCTCAATACATCAATTTGGTGTTTAACTAGGCTATGACCTTAAATGAGATTATTATTATTATTATTATTATAAATGGTATGAAGCATGGGAGGTAATTAACACACATTTAAGTGTCATTAGTGTAGATATGTGCCTGATTTGCAGTGTGTGTCATTATGTTGGTAAATCAATGTGTTCCCCACATAGAAGCATAGAGTGTCACGTCTATGAATGAAAACCCCTAAATATTGGTGTAGCACCACCTTTGACTTAGAACCCAGCCGAGTTACAGAGGTCTATACACTTTATTTCTTAGTCGCAGTGAAACTATTAAGTAATACACTCAAACTTTAAAGTTATGAACCCTAACAGATGTTTAAGTGTTATTGATGATGATGCATGTAATCGATCTATTATGTGAATGTAAAATTTTAAGAATGTTTGAATGTTATTGATGATGATCATGTAATGCGATCTATTATGTGAATGTAAATTTCTGAATGTTTAAGTGTTATTGATGATGATGCATATAATCGTCTATTATGTGAATGTAAATTTCACGAATGTTTAAGTGTTATTGGTGATGATGCATGTAGTAAGGATCTATTATGTGAATGTAAATTTACAAAATGTTTAAATGTTGTTGATGATGATGTATGTGATCGACATATTGTGAGAATGTGAATTTAATGAATGTTTAAATAACATGGGAATGATGTTGGATACGATGGAATCTATTTTGGGCAGATGATGATATTGTGAATGGGTGAAGAATTTGAATTATGGGATATTAAGAAATCTAGCTTCTGGTGAGCTGATGTTAACCTATGGAATTACCGAAGTGCAAAGTGAAATGATGCTAGTATGCAATTACATGATTGTAATGCATAGAAATGTATGAGTTTGTGTTACAGAATGTCTAGGGTTATATGGGCTATGAAATAGCCAAGGGATGAATGATGATGAAAGTGTATATCGGTTACCACTTGCGAGAAACATTATAATTTATGAATATTGTATATGGAGGTTATATTGATTTGAATGCATTTTCTACGATACATGGACTATTGCATGATTTTGGAGTGCTACTGCCCAAAACCAAATAAATGATGATAAAACCTCTAGCAACACAGTGCACCTGTATGTTCCATTGTGGTGTTGACCCTGGTTATGATTAGGAGGGTGGAGGCATTTCCCATAGTGTATCCTCCATTGTAGGGTGAGCCATCGTAGGGGTGGAGGCCAGTAGATCTGATTAGGAGGGGGTGGAGGCAATTCCCCGCAGGTGTATCCTACAAAACTTGAAGTCCTGGGAGGATAGTGTTGGTTCATGCTCCCCAAGGCGTGTGATGAGGACTGTCATTTTCCTGCTATGGAAGCTTGGTAGAGATAAGCATTACTTCCATACAGGTTCTATTTGGAGTTAAGGTCGGTATAAGTGGCAGCTCCAAGATCAGATCCTACTTGAGAGGATGGATAGAATGGAGTTGGAAGTAGGTTAGGGAGGAAAGGATAGGTTAGGCAAGTTGAAACTATATGGAGATATGTCTTGTGGTGGGAGTTGATGAAGAAAAATGTGTATATATGAATATTCATTATTATGTAACTAAACCACGGTTTAAAATAAAATTATTGAACAGAACAATTGTGATTAAATGAATTCTCACACAATTAATTGATTGTTGTCTTTTAAAGACTAGTCTTGTTGGATTGGATGCATACATAAAATACTAAAAGGTGACAGTTTGATTAAATGAGCATGCAGAATTGTATGTATAGCTACACATACACTTCTTGTAGATGCCACTAGTATGTATGAGTTTTCTTGATTTACTACTAACCAATGGCCAGGTTTTGATTGCATGAATGTAGCCCGAAGAACCATGTTCTTGTTCTTTGTACCATAAGATACATACCGAGACTACGAAAAGGGTGGGTGTATGTAGCGACCCTTGATTATAAATTATAATTAATTTAATAAGGTAATCCTAAAAGATTAGCTAAACTATATTTATTTATTAAAATAGCCTTAACTAATTATTTGTTATTAATTAGTTATTATTGATTATGATTAATTTAAGTATAATTAACTCATTAATCAATATGGTTAATGATTGATTTAATTATTAATTAATTCATTAATTAATAAAGTATTAAATTAATGGTGGATAATATAATATAATAATAAATTGGGTTACGTATCCCTGAGGGATAGCAGTATTCAATATTGGATAAGGAGTAATTAAATGAAGAAGGGATAAGAATTTAATGGAAGAGAAGTTGGTGAAGGGGGATAAGGAAGGAAGGGAAGGGAGTTGGAGGGCATTCGACGGGAGGAGGCCATGATTTTTGGGGAGAACTATGAGTATTGGAACAGGGAGGAATTTTGTGTTTGGAATTGACACAGTGAATGGGGTTGCTAGAGGTTTTGGGCTCAGGCCGGGATATCGTAGATATCTGGAGCTAGATGCGTTCCTAGTTGGTAGGGTGAGACAATAGTTTTGGGCAATTTTGTTGTGTTACAGCAGGGTAAAAGTGTAGCGAGGTAGAAGGAAACAGCGTGACAAAGCGGTAACAGCGGAAATAACATGAAACCAGGTACCACATTGGTGTACATTTATTTATTACATATGGGTATTCGTTAATTTTTGATGAATCTAAATTGTTGAATTTGTTGGTATGAAGATCAATATTATGTTGAATATGCTGAAGTTGCTGGTATGAAGATCAATATTATGCTGAATAGATATTTTCTTAGTTAAGAAATAATTGCTTGTGAGGATTACAATGTTTAGATATATATTTATGGGCTTTACAGATAATCCAAAACCTCTTCTAAATATTTCCTGGGAATAAAATCACATATCGGTTTCTTCCCTTTGGATGGATTCTGGAGAACAACAAGAGTTTATTTTAGATTGACGTGTAGGTTTTCCAAAGAGGGGTTTGTTCGACAAGGACTGGGAGGTTCATTAAAATGCAAAGGTAATTCAATCACGTTTTTAGGTAGGGCGAACACATTTCTATACATGAATATATGCCAATTATCCCCAACTTTAGATAATTGCGAAAACACTAGAATTTGGATCAAGCCGTGATGGAACAAACTAGATTGGGCAGTTAGGTTTTGTCTTTGGTAGAAATTGTCCATTTTGGCAGGCTCCTAAGTAGATAAAATGGCATATTCAAATTAAAACCTAGAAATGCCATCAATAAACGAACATGATATAGGAAGCTCATACCGTATATACCCTCACAGGTAATAAATTGCTTAAGCATCAACAACAATCCATGCCATCATGGTTTAAATAGAACAATTGGTGTACCTTTTGCAATGTAACACGATTTATTGGAAGCCATGATTAGATGTCATGGCACGCCTTCGAACTTGAGGTTTTTAAACCAATGAGTTCCCTCTTGGGGAAATCCAGTAGCCTCTGCAATCGAACCCTCTATCACTTCCAATTGCAAATACCCAATTTTATCCCTGGCCCCATTGAAAGTTTGGGCAAAGGCTTGAGCCCCTTTGAGGTTGAAACACTCAAATATTTTTATGAACCCATCCCAACCATGAGCTACAAAGTCGTCTACGATGTCTTTGAGTGAGAGGAGAGTCTGTGAGCCATTTAGATCGATCCTCACCACATGCACCATTGATATGGTCACACACAGACAACAGGAGTAGCAAAGGGTGGGGTGTGTTCAAAAACACACAAAATAGAGGATGAGCTATGTGTACTCGGAGGAGATATGATCCCTAAGGCTTTGGAAAGCCATAATAGATACCATTTGGAATGTTGAGTGGATGTTAAAATAGAGGATGCACATAATGAAAACCACCCTGTCAAATGAATGCCAAACCCACAATGAAAACTTACCACTTGAACCAATGAATGCATGCTTGTGCTTACTAGGATGAAGGAGCAATGTTTAAAGGTATAGCTTCCAGTCCTGTACCAAGATGACAAGATTGTGATATGACTAGAAATAATAGGATTCATATTTCAAAATACATCAAAGTTTTGTTTGTTGTGCGATCGTGGATATGTTAATGTGAAAATAAAAAATAATCAAGGAATAAAATGCCTAAGTCATAACCCCAAGGTGTATAACTCATGTGTTATGATAAGGGATCAAACCATAACATGATAAATTTACAATCTTTAAAGGTTTATGAAAATATTAGATGCCCTTAGGTGTTATCCAATTTATAAAAGGAAATTCCACAAACTGCATGATTCCCTCAAACCAAAGCTTGTTCTAATTTCATGCTTACAGTAATGAAATTGAACAAGAAAAACAATAAAAAATAAATGAACTCATATACACAACTAATCAAATGAATCTTTTCAAAACTAAAAGATGTAAGAAATATTTGCAAGGAGAAGGAGGCAGCGACATAAAATGTTATCCCATTAAGACGACATTTTACAATGATAAGATTGACATGAACATTTGGCTTCCAACAGAGGATTAATTAGATCTCAACAATCAAGATTAATTTTTTTTAAGGGAAATATCTCTCTCATGGTGTTTATGTTATGGGCATAGTCCAATGGAGGGAAAGGCATCAAGGAATTTATCATCATTGATCACCCGTCATATCGTATGGCCCACCATTAGTTGAGATTCACTTATCATTATATTTTGAATATGGGATCTCTGACATCTGATTTTTCTCTTGCAATTCATTAACATAACTTAATTAGAGGGTCCCTTTTCATGGTTTGATTATTTGATGAAGCTTGAACCCACATGGATTTTGGGTCATTTTGTTTGTGGTGGAAATATCATTATCTTATTCCTTTAATTTCATTCAATAAGAAAATGTTAAATTAAAACATGGTAGGTAAATATGAGGGGGGAAAGATTATTATTGTGATTCCCTCTCACTGAAAAAACCTCTCAAAGGAAATAGGAGGGAGAATAAAATATAGAGAGAAATAAGAATATGAGGGAGGTTGAGAAGTATATAGTGTGAAAATACCAAGTCTAGGTGAATAAAGTTCCTTATGACCTCACTTAAACAACTAATTATTGAACTTAATTAATGTTGAAATTAAATTAAAACCATAGCATAAATAACACAGTAGATAGAAATTAAATGGCAGAAGAATAAAATAATTTAATACATACATACGTAATTACTGCTTCAAATAAACTTTTCATTCCTTTGAAAAACCTACAAGGAAATCTCCAAAAATTCCAAAACAAGGCAACTACACAGTTACCAAAAATTAGTCTGAACTAAGTGGAATGGGCTACTATAAAGTTGTACATCCTAGTTGTATGGATTGTATGGTTGAATGTATGGATTGCACAAATTCTTATATGATCTATTATGACTATAAAAAATCATATATTCCTATTTGTAAGATTGTATGAAATTTTGTATGAATACACATAGTTATTATGTATGATGTATAGAACTATACAGGGCCATATATGGGACCACAAGATAAACAAATCTATCTCTTTCCTGGATAATCTCTCTCTCTCTCTCTCTATCTCTCTCTCTCTCTCTCAACCTTCTCAACTATTTGTATGTGTCAACTCTCTATATTGACCTGTATTTATACTTTTAGTTGAGACTGAAACCCTAATCTGTTTTCAAGTTCACTCCTAATATAAGTCATTTATGCATGAGATACACTTTTATAGAATTATCAACTAAATATAATATTTTCACTTTTTAACTAAAGTGAATTACAAAAAAGAATTACTTTTTGAAAATATATCAAACTACTTCTCACACGTTCACACTAAACTTATGATAAAGTTCTCGTTCGAGCTTTAATTTTCAACAAAAAAAGAGAAGAAAAATATAGGAATAAAGGAAGAGATAGGGACCTAGGAAGCCTAATAGAAAATTAAAAAGTTTAAGTTTATGTGTTTTTTTGTAATCTCATCATAGATGTAATTCCTAACTAAGACTGGGACTAGAATGCCTTTGTTTTTTTTAATAAAATAGTTGGAGACATTTTAGGAATTAATATTGTAATTCATAATTGAGAAGGTTGATAGAAACTGGTGATGAAAGTTAAGTGTTTTCCTACGTGTGTGCTTCCACATTATTATTGTGCACTCTATTTTGAATGTAATTTCCAACCTTGATTTTTTTGGTTTATTTGATCTCCAACCAAAGCTACATCAAGTTTGGTATCGGAGAAGAAATATGTTATTATAGGGGACCAATTTTATCCTGAGGAGAGTCACTAGGTGAAATTGTTCCTAGAATAAATTTTAGTTCCAACAAAGAGACATTGTTGGGTATAACTTTAAGAAGGGAATTTTTTACAAAAACAAAATTATGGTCAATACAAGACAAGAAACAATGAAATGGAGAGGAAAAAGGTAGTGTTGAGATGCTTAAAATGAGGTGACACAATAATTGAGGGATACAAAAGAAAATTACAATCTAGAGAGAGATATAAAATAATAATATTTATAATAAAATGTCATGGTGTAAGTGATCATTAACATGAAATTGGGATTCTAGAGGAAGAAGTTGAAATAATTAAATCCCCATGAGATAGAATTATTAAATCATTGAAAATTGGAGAGAAAAGTCAAGAACTACACATTTAGGAAGCTTGAATCCACATGGATTAGTTGAATAGATAAAAGGATATGGAATATAGAAACAATTGAAGATCCTATAAGAGAAAGGATGGCCTACATGAAGCTGAAAGGACATGCATTATTACGGTGGGATAATGTACATATGGAAAGTAAAATGAAGGAAAGGATAAAATAAAGACATGAAACATAATGTTTTCTAAAATCAAATGATCCAGGAAGATATCAATGGCTACCCACCTATTCCACTGACTCGAATAACAATTTTCCATTTTAGCAGTTTTTTTACATTTTTTCAAGTCCCAAACTCCAGGGGGCATTTTGAGGCCCTAAATGACATTTGTTTGGACATTTTTGGGGCCATAGGTTTCCAATAGAACTCCTTTACCCCTCACAAAAGTTGTACTTCTCTGATAAATCTTTCCAATGAAGTATAGAACGCCCCAAATGGAGATTGTATACAAACGTTACACCCTTGGGAAGTTGACGTATCAACTACCCCATTGGGGTCCACAAACCTTTTGGAGTTTGATCTCCCAGGGTTAGGGTTTTGGATGTTTAGGGTTTTATATTTATGTTAAAAAGGCCTTTGGAGAATCATTGTAAAATCATCTTCTTGAGAATGAGCGTATTCATCACATATCTTCTCAAAGATAAGCTTCCACCATTCTAGCGAGTTCATTCACTCTGTATTTTTAAAATTTCTATACATTTATTTCATTAATATAAATTGTGTATTAATGTATCTCTCTGTTTCTTGTAGTATATTCATGTATTTCATTGTTATATTTCTACGTTCATTTCGTTCTAAAAATAATATGGATCAGTGGTATCAAAGAAGACTTCTCCTTTGTTACAAAATGTTTCACCTACGGACATTTGAAAGCTCCCTTGGATTAAAAACCCCTATACCAAGACAAAAACACTACAAGTGGACACTAGCATTCCCTTGAACTCAATTTAACCAATCAGAATGAGAGAGGGATAAAGGGTGTGATGCACCTTGTTTCGAAGATGTTCTTCACTACCTCTAATCTGAGATTTATCTCCAAACTCGTTGGCTCAACTTCATACCTACAATTGTTGGACAACTGAGAGGGGGGGTGAATCAGTTGTTACCGTGCGTAAACAATTATGCTTCTTTTAAAATCTTTACAAGGCACTCAATGATGATCACAATAATGCAGAGAGATAAACAAAGGCACATTCAACATCAGTCACACACATGTGATACACAAAGACAGATATTTCCTAAGGAAACCGATAAAGGGTAAAAACCTCTTTTTCTTTATATTGATAAGTAATAGTTACATTCTTTACATTATCATACACATGAGCACCAACTCATAATGAGCCTACAACCTCTGTTTTGCAAGCTACAACTTGCTGAGATCACCAACTCTCTATTTTATCTAGCACCCACTAGAAGGAAGCACCAACTCCCTGGTTTCTCTAGCACCAACTAGAAGGAAGAGCCAACTCCCTGATTGTTTCCAGCACCAACTGGATGGAAGCACCAACTTCCAATCATACAGGCACCAACCTGTATAAAAGAGAACAAGAGTTCTCCCTTGCACCACCCTTCCACCCTGGTTTCTTTGGCTGCAACCAGATGGAAGCTACAACTCCCTGTGTTCAAGAACCCACTTGAACCTATGAGGACAACAGTCCTCTCTAGCACCTCCCAACCACCCTGAAATATTACTTCTTTGTTACTCAAACTTATTACAATGATATAATGTTCAACAATGGTATACCAGACTCATCACTGTTCTGCTGCATTTCATTACTCTGTCTACCTCATTGTCTTCCTGCACACCTCACTTGCGTTGCCTGTTCTTCTACCTTTTATGCTCTTTGCTCCATGTCCATTCACTGCACTGTTCCTCTTCTATGCTATTCAGCTGCTGCACTCTCCTCCTTCTTCACACATGAATCACCTTCACCAACAACAAACACAACAAACTCCAATAGTGACAACAATCGCTTCTCTTCTCTGTACCGTGTATATATAGCTTATGTGCATCTTGTGCATGCAATATTCGCATTCATCTGCATGCTCATACCGCACCAATCTCCTCCACATCTCAAGTTCTCTATGTGATCATCATCGTGACTCTTAAACTTCTCTGGCGGTTTTCCCACGCATTCAACATCACTGTATGTTGTACTAAGATTCCTCAGCCTCTCTGGCAGTTTGAAACTCTTCGTCTTCTCTGTGACAGTCGAGCTCACCTTCTCTATTTCAGTTACAGACTTCAACACTCATCCATCTGTAAATCCCTTATAAGAATAGTCTTCCTTCATTGGACGAAGCTTGG
>SNQJ01S0020737.1:33643-51541 GCA_010110895.2 Picea sitchensis | reverse complement strand
AATAAAAAATCATATTTTTCGAAATATACACACCCTACCAGTTAGAGAAAATGCATATATGCAGGTTGCACCACTACAACCCACGTACATTGAGTTTGGTGCTAAAAATTGTGTCGAGTTTCCATGTCACGTCACAAGATTCATGATCATTGACCTTCCATATACTGGAAACATTCCAACTCATCCCTTCAGTTCCATTTGAAGGATATAAATTGAGTCATATCCAAGTCGTGGAAGGGAGGGAATTAAACTTTTGAGAGCAAAGATACTCTCGTGAAATTTCCACTTCACATTGAGTCTGCATCCCTTTATCCTTTGAAGTCTGAACACATTGTTCATCCCCCAAGATCTTCCTTATTTGATGGAGAACCTCATTGTCTCATTTATATGATATTTCCTTTGGTAGATGATTGAAGTGGTGGAGGCCCAACTGGAAAGGACTTAGTTTCTCGGTTTTGAGACGTGCCGACACAAAAGTTTGTTACTTGTATACTTATTACTTGTTACTTTAATAAAAATACTCTTTTATTGTCCAATTAATATCTTGCAAATATTTGAGTTATTGTTCCATGGGATTATTTTTCATGTATGCTAATGGATTATGCTATTTTATATTCTAACATTATATATTATCACCATATGCTTGCATATCTTAGTTTTTGAGGAAAAGTTTCAGGTATAAAGCTTTGAGTTGCATGCTCAATGGTGGTATTCATTGAATGTTTGGACGAGGTAGGCTATTTCTCTTATCTTTTTATCATTTTAATTTATATATCATACTTGGGATTAGATTTGATTTATGCAGTCATTCCATTTGTTGTGGTTTACCCCATGCCATATAGAGATTTTCCTCGTACCATAATGAAAACCACAATAGACAGAATGATTGTAGAAACCAACTCTAATCCCAAGTATGCTATATAAATGAAAATGTTAATAAGACAAGATAAAGTGCCTACCTCGTTCGGATGTTTGATGAATACCATCATTGAACACGCAACTCAAATCTTTATACGTACAACTTGTCCTCAACAACCAAGATACGTAAGCATATGGTGATAATATATAATGTTAGGATATAAAATAGCATAATCCATTAACATACATGACAAATACACCCATGGAATAATAATTCAAATATTTGCAAGATATCAATTAGACGAGAAAATAGTATTTCTATTAAAATAATCAAGAAAAGTATACAATTAACAAATTTTTGTGTCAGCACATCTCGAAACTGAGAAACTAAGTCCCTTCCAGTTGGGCCTCCACCACTTCAATCCTCCACCAAAGGAAAGCTCATATAAAGAAGACAATGAGGTTCTGCATAAAAGAAGGAAGAGATTTAGGGATGCAAAATGTCTTCAAACTTCAAAGGATAAAGGGATGCATACTCAATGTGAAGTGAAAATTTCTCCAAAGTATATTTGCTCTCAAAATTTGAATTCCCTCCCTTCCACTGCTTGGATATGGATCAATTTATATCCTTCAAATGGAACTAAAGGACCGAGTTGGAATGTTTCTATTATACGAAAGGTCAAGGATCATGAACCTCGTGACATGACATAGAAACCCAACACAATTTTTAATTTTGAGCACCACACTCGATGTACGTGGGTTGTAGTGGTGCAATCTGTGTATACACATGTTGTCTAACTGTTATGGCACTTATATGTGGAAAAATATGATTTTTTATCTCTGGGAAGTACAAAAAGGGACTTCAAGTCTGCATCGGGAAATGTAAAGGCCATCGAAGAAAGTTGCACGGGGTGAGGAAATTTTTTCTATAACATAAGCTATTGGATTTTATCTATCATGATGTATAAATATTGATATCTACCCCCCCCAAGCTTCCTTTCATCCACTGACGCTGAAGTAGTCACCGATGTTTGTACCAGATGGAGAAAAAGGGCCAACATACAAAGGCAGGTTAAATTAAGGTTAATTTATAAGATCTAGTGAAAGACTCGACTCAACATCTCTGAGATCTGGAGAAAGACTCGACTAAATGAGAGAGTTGGTTTTTTCATTTTTGGATGATATTGGCACAAGAAAATAATTTTTCTCATGACCAGGTACTACCAAAGGATCAAATAATTCTGAGGTAGGTTTCATTATTACACAAGCTTGAAACTAGAAAAACTATGCTTGAGGCGCTTTGTTTCATTTTTTAACGAGCTTGAGGTACTACCAAAGGATCAGATACTTCTAAGGTAGGTTTCATTTTTACACAAGATTAAAACTAGAAAAACTATGCTTGAGGCCCTTTGTTTCATTTTTTAACGAGCTTGAGATAAAAACGGTAACTTTTCTTGAACCTGGTTTCATTTTTTAACGAGATTGAAATAAGTAAACACTCTATGCTCAAAGTTGGGTTTCATTTTTTAATGAGATTGAAATAAAAAGAAAAAAATATGCTCAATCCTTATTTCATTTTTGAACGAGGTTGAAATTGGTAAAAATATGCTCAAATACCTCTACTTGATCATTATTTCCAAGAGGAAAATGCTTTGGAAGGAATACATGTCAAGGGACAAACCTCAGTCGTTGCTTTTAGGATATATTCACTAGATGGAAAAGCTATACTATGGAAGGAATACATGTCAAGGGCCATGATAAGGGTGGTGATATCAGGCTCTAATATYCCTATTGAATAGATCACCATGTCAACTACCATATCTAAATCARAAGAAGGGATAGATTCCTTCTCATTTGGAGTTGAATGCATGGGATAGGTTGCCACATAATTGACCTACGGCAGGGTGGATGTCGCTGGCATGTAATGATCATTTAAGGAATTTGTATGGTTGACCGTCATATGAGRGCCAATGAAKGAAAGATATTCTATGGTCACCATGTTTCCATTGTGAGGGAAACACATCAATTGAGAGACCGCGAACACAACAACCTTCATAGCATAAAAATAGTATCTCCCAAGGAGCAAATTAAAATCCAAGGGGTCATGGAATACCATCACATCAATAAGGATACTTTTCCCTACCAAAGTAACATGAAACTAAGGAAGGATACCTAAAGGTTGAATAGCCCTTCTATTAAAATCCAATAGATTCTGAGTCACCAACGCAAGTTGAGGAGAACCTAAATATTGCCAAGCAATGGAGGATCAGATACTAACAGATGCATCCTCATCGACAATGGTTTGAGGAAAATCCCTTCCACAAACCTGAACAATGATTTGTAAAGGTATATAGGAAGGGAGACAAGATTCCAATAGTGCACCCCAATCTAAAAGAATGGCCTCATTCCTCAGAGGGGGTTCCATTGGAATGGGTGAAGTGTCCCCTAGTCTAGAAGAATCTGTAAAATAGGAAATACCCAAGTGACATCCTCACTCTTCAAAGAAGGACTGGGATTGAACAAGGGTGGTATTGGATCAACCACTTTAACTTCACTCTCCAAGGGGAGAGTGGGATCGATCGAAGTTGATATTAGACCAATCACTTGATCGATCAACTCAAGTGATGATTGAACCGGATGGACCACATGATAAACCAAATTAAACGATGACAGAATTGGATTGACCGGTTCATCAACCAATAGCAGGTTAGGAGAGATTTTATGGTAATCTATTGGAAGTTGTTGGTGTACATCAACAATATTTTCCAATAGATATGAGGCTTCATCCATGCRARGAAAAAGGTAGGTACGGTGCATATCCTAACATAAAAAGAAAGGAAATTTTAATTTACCTTTATTACTTCCAACCTTATTATCAYTAGTTGATGGTTTTTCACCAACATGACCTGCAACAGTTGACAACGTGGGTTGATGACCCTGAGACTACATTTCTACAACATTKGGAATACCAGACAATCCTTAATAAGGTCGTCACCCTTACAATGCCTTCAAGGGAATTTTGGTTTGTGATGTGTCTTTGTGGACTTTTCGACATTATAAACACTCCCAGCATGATGAAAAATACTTGGTTGATCACTCCCAAAAGGTCTTGCAGTTGTTGGAAGTTTTCCCCCTATGTTTGTTTTCTTCATATTCTTATCTATCTAGTTACTAGTTGTAAAGATTTCACTAGGTGAAGAGGAAGAAAAGGAAGAATACCCTACAGGATAATAAGGTAGAGGATCAATGTGAGGTTTATGGTATTGGTGTGGAGTGCTTATAGACGAAGCACTAGGATCATTTACATTCACCGTAGTGGAAAACAACCAAACTGATAACCCAATATTGAGTTCAGGAAGAGTCAAAGTGGCAATATAAGGAGTTCCAACATGTCCGACATAAAGAGAAATAAATGGTAACCTGGGAAAATGGTTCCCTTTGTTGATAGTTCCAAGAACTGACAACATAGAAACAGACTCAACCATGTTTTTTTTCTAGGGAAAAACAAACAACACATCCTAAAAAATCTAGGAAGCAAGCCAAACAAACAAAAAATTTCATAGTGAAGTGCTAGTTGGTGATGAAATACAATATCACGAGATCAAATTGAGAAGGGGTTGGGATAAATAAGGTGGATCAGTTACATTGGTGACCTACTTAAGAAACTTACACCTTGGTGCAAGTTCCCTCACGGTCTATCTGTGGGTTACCCTCCAAGGAGCCCGAGTGATTTTGACCAACATCTAACCTAGGTACAATAAAGACTCCCCTTCGTCATCACCTGGTGTATGAACCCTAAATATAAAGGAAAATAAGTTTACCAACTCATAGTCATCCTTCGGCTGGGTACAATCGACAGTCAGGTCTGAACGTATGGGAAAATATCAAGTCTGAAGCTCTTAAAGAGAACTGAATACAAGTGGATTGGTAATACTACAGAGGACCCTAAATGGATTCATAGTTCACGAAGCACCAAGAAAAAATTAAAATAGTGGTTTATCAATAAAACCCCCCATTATACGCTCATTCATCTATGATTGGTTGAGCTTCAGAGGGGTAATCTTCGTTTCTCTCTCGCACATGACCTCGTTTTTAGCCCATGTGTGAGAGGGGGTTCTTTGATTTTCTTATACGGAAATTGGATTTTATCTCCCTATAAAACAAATCTACATTTTTTTATGGATTTGGAAATTTATTCTGAACACCTATTCCAAAGCCCTACACTTAAGCTAATGTAGGTTTTTACATGCCTAGAAAGAAAAAATTGTACATAGATTTTAATTAGCATTTTTATTATTAGGTTGTTGTTTATTCAAGGGTATGGAAGAGAAAATAATGATGTTCTAAATCGACTCCAAAATAGTTCAATATAATTAGATGAAAAGGTTTTGTTTGATGAAATATATCCATATGAAGAAGAAGAGTTTTTTTCCATTCCCAAATGCATGAACCCAATGCAGTTTACCACCCAAAACTTTGAATGCAATGAATTTATGTTCATTTGATTATAAATGAAATGAAAATAAATGAAATGAAATTTCTTTCTACTTCCTTACTTTCAATGCAAGAATCTGATGTAGATACAAACGAATATGAAGTAAAAATATCTAACAAGAAACACACTCAAAACAGGGACAAGACTTAAAGAATGCAAACAATGAAAGAGGAAATCACTCAACAATCCTTAAAGTTGAAAAGAAAGAAACAAGAATTCAAGATAGGTTTTGGTAATAAAAAAGGATCTCAATCATTCAAAGAAGAAATATGTTCTAAATAATATTGAATATAAACTCAATACCAAAAAAACCTTTGCAGACTCTTCCAATCGATCAGATAGTCGAAAGATCACAAGACAAAGACCAAGCTAGGTGGACCAATATCACAGTGTAGAAAAGGTTTTCAATCTTAAAAAAGGTGAAAATGAGTAATAAAAATGAAATCATCAATACAAACAAAGTCAAATAAAATCAGGATTCTCTGGGAAAAAATCCCTTCAAGATCGGACTGAGAAAGAGGAAGGAGAAGGAGGCAAAAAGGCCAAAAACAGGGGGACTTGTGCCCATGTTCTCAATAATACAAAGTGTTATTTAGGTTAGTTAAAATCTATAGGAGGCTATAGGGAGGTTCCTTTTATCTAATGGAGCCCTATAGCAGGCTTATGGGGAGTTTGAGTGGGGTAGATCGCGCCCTGATATGAACTGTAGGGGAGTACCACCCTTCTCAAAAGTTTAAAAAATTTCTCAAACAGGATAAAAACTCAAAACTTCCAACCAATGAATCTTTCATATATTCATTGAAGAAGATGGAAGAGAAAGCATATTAGAATCAAGCAAAAAACAAGATATAAAGGTAGGAAAAGTCTTCAGACGATCTAAGGAAAGACTAGTTAAAGTCCTTCCCTAGTGGTGTTTCCAATTTCTTTTACGGAATGTTTCACCTCTGGATAGGTGAAACCTCCCTTGGATTACAAACCCCTATAACAATATAAAACACTACAAGTGGACACTAACATTTCTTTGAACTCATTTTAACCAATCATAAAGAGAGAGGGAGAAAGGGTGTGATGCCCTTGTTTCAAAGTTTCTCCCCGTTGCTTCCAATATGAGTTTGATATCCAAAATCCATAGCACAACTTGATACCTACAATGGGAAGAAAAGAGAAACAATTATATCCTACTCTAGTGGATTAGTTAAATCAAATTCATCTATGAACATTGAAATAATAGTAAACAACCACATGCAAGAATACACAAGCTTGAAGGAAATAAGCCAAGTATATTCAAATGAGAACCAAAACAGAATACTTACAAACCATGGATGATGATGAAACACTTCTCCAAGATCTCCTCATCCATCCCTTGCATGAATCTACCAATATCAGAGGCTTGATATATAAAAGCTTCCTTCCCTGAGATCATAGGTTTGATATGCTCCAATCCTTCCTCTTTTCACCTTGGAAATCCCTTAATATATAGGCTTGAAAGGCACAAAAACCATGAGATAATGAAGGGTATGATTGAGGATATGTATCCTTGATTCTTAGATCATATCTTAGGATGAATCCCAAGCATGAGGGTCAAACACAACTAACCCCATCTCAAATAGTTGGCCCATAGAATAAGGTGAGGGAGATCCCCCTTTTCTCTCAAAAAGAATGGCGCTACCCCCGAGTGAGAGACAAGGTACCACCCTATTGGCAGTTCTCCCCTATGTTGGTAGAGGGGGAACCATGTTAACACCCCCATTATGGACAGGGGGCGCCACCCTTCGTAAATTCTCCAAAAAGGGTCAAATTTTCCAAGGAAAAAGTGTGTTTTGACCTAGAAATGACGTTTTTCCTCCTCCCATATTACTTAGGGGTCATGAAAAACTATTTTAATGGTGTCAAGGGGTGGAAACACCTCAAAAATTGAATGCGACACTTGTGAAGGTGCATACAACACTTGCGGAAGTGAATGTGACACTTACTGGGGTGCATATGTCACTTTGCGACACTTGCGACAATTAGGGTGCATAACTCAAGTGTGACATTTTGATGTGTAACATCCTTGTCATTTATTAGTGTGTGTCCTAGAAAAGGTCAGGATATAGGGATTTGGGTCTTGAGCTAGTGTCTCTTGAGGTCAACTTTTCTCGCCAACCCAAGAAGCCTCCCATGGTGGAAGAAAAGAGAGATGAGGGAGCATAAGATTTTATTAACCTGTTTCTCAAGGAATCCCTCATGCGACATAGGGAATAAATGATGGAAATATTTTCCCAAATCCTTCGGCGACTTCCAATAACAAGAGACAAGTCTTTATCAAGAAGACACTTTGTAAGCGATGTCCCTTTCAAGGTACAAGTTAATTTTGATATTCCTGTGTTTGAAGGTCAGATATATGGAGATGCTTTGGAAAATTTGTTATATATGCTAGAAGGTTATTTCTCTATCCACAAATTTTCTGATAGGGAAAATATAAGATTTGAACTCCTTAAGGTTGTCCCCCATGTAAAAAATTGGTGGGAAACTTATTGTGAGAAAAATTCCACAGATAAGTCTAGAATGTTTGAGGCTGAACCCACTTGGTATTTGTTTACGAATGTGGTCAAGGAACAATATTATATTGTTGGAAACTATGATGACCAGTACATGAAATGGACCACACCGTGTCAAGAGAGGGGAAAAATAGTGTCGGCATTAAAAAATACCTTCCATACCTTGCACAACAAGTTGGGTATCAAAGACTCTGAGTGACATCTAGTTCTAAAATACCATTGGGCTCTACATAGGTGCATCCAAACTGAAATGGATTTTATGGACATATCATCATAAGGATTCATTTATCGATATGCTTTCAAAATTGAGCAAAAATATAAGAAGCAGAAAATGAGGGAGTTATTTTATGAAAATACACAATAGCCAAAGTGTGGTAAAAGAAACCCTAACCCAGAGAAAAGCCAACCTCGAGACAACTAGTACAAGTCACAGGAAAAGAAGGGTAATGGGAAGAAGAAGAAGGATACAGGAAGGTGGTGTGAATACCAAAAAATACCTTGTCACAAAACCAATGAATGTCACTTAAAAAATTCATTAGTGGTTTATCTCAAAGAAAAATAACCGAGCCCTGAATCATAATCTAATTCAGAAAACAATAAAAGGAAACAAATCATTAATGCAGAACCCACTGTTAGCATCGCGACCACAAAAATCCAACCAAAGGAACCATAGGATCTTGAGGAGGGGGAGAACCTCTTCCATTCATAGATGTGGGTGAAGGGGACCCCACTACATTTCATTTTTTATTAAGGAAGCCATAAAAACATAATCTCAATACAGGTCGTCAAGCAATTATATTTTATGAAAACACCACACCTGCAACCATACACCATCAGGTGGCTTCTCTAGGGACAATATCTTTGTGTCAACAAGGAATTTTGTTTTTCCTATAATATCAAGCCCTTAAAGGACAAGGTATTATGTGATGTTTCCCCACTGGAAGTTTGTGATGTTTTGTCAGTCCAACCATATATGTGGTTCAAGCATCATGTTGTTTATGAGTCTCGACCCTGTAGTGTCATTGTTACTCTAAGGGGTCAAATATACAAGGTACTAGAGGTAGTTCTGGCTACTATCCTAGAAAAATAGTGTCTCAAAGTAATATCTCATACAAAAAAAATTATTCTCTTCAAAATCCGGTTAGAAGGTGAATAGAAGGACACTACAAACACTGCAGCTTCAGCCTTCAGCTCAATAACATTCTATATGATAGATGCATATCGACAAGATTGTATAAGAGCACAAAGATATTCTTACTTCACTTATGAGGGTGTCTCCACACTACCTAGTCAATAAATATTATAACATATCCCTTCATATTATTCATGCCACATATTCACCCACAGATTCCTCCCATACTTAAGAAGATCATGTAGCTATATTTTTTGAATGGATACAACCCCTCTAGTGATAGGTTAATAATAACCTTCAACAAGACAAACAAAACCACTTGTTTAGCAAGGCAAGCAACTCACTAAGGTTTACATTCAACAAAAGATTCCCCATCTCCCATGAGAACTTGATACAATGGGGACCATTTTTTCCAAATAGGGCATGAAGGATCCAGGAAGATATCAGTTTCCATGCACCTATTCCACTAGCTCAAAGAACCGTTTTCCATTTTGGAATTTGTTTTACAGTTTTTCAGGTCCCAAACTTCCAAGGTCGTTTTGAGACCCTAAATGAGATTTTTTTGGAATTTTTGGGCCCATTGGTGGGTAACAAATTTCCCTATTCCTTGAAATATTTTTTTCTCCACGGATAGACCTTTGTAATGAGGTATCAAATTCCCCAAACAAAGTTCGTATGAAAAAGTTACTCTCTCGGGAAGTTGACTTATCAAGTACCCTCATTGGGGTCCACAAACCTTTTGGTGTTTCATACCCTGGGGTTATGGTTTTGGATGTTTAGTGTTTTATCGTTATTTTAAAAAGGCCTTTGGATCCTCATTGTAAAATCATATTCTTGCGAATGAGTGTAGCCATCACATCTACTTTTAGAGATAAGATACCACCATTCTAGTGAGTTCATTCACTCTATTTTTTTACAACTTATGTACATTTCTCTCATTAATAGAAATTTTGTACTAATGTATCTCTTAGTTTCTTACAATATTTCCTTGTATTTCATTGTTTTATATATTCCTTCATTTTGTTATCAAAATAGTACGGATCATCAAATGTAAGTTTCTACTTGTTGATTACTCTCCAAATTTGTATAGGAAGCTATAAAATCTTAGGTTGAATTATATGATTGTAAAATGATATATAGAGGATTTTTATAAAATTTCCATTAGATATATAAATCGTGATAAAGGAGAGGAGGCATTTTCTAGGTATATAAATGGCATTTGGTATGACCTTTAAGATGAGTTAATCAAAATCAAGATTATGATATATGGGGAAGCATATCACTTTCCCTAAGGGCCAGATATACTTTCTCAAGGAAACAACCTTACACTCATAAAACATTAGTGAGAGGTAGAGGTAGAAATGTGTTCGGAAGATGATAGAGTAGTGGAACTAAGAAAAAAATAACGAAGTCGTGTAAATGCTACAAACCAAGGATTTCAAAGAAGAAATGAATCCTTTATTGGTAGATCAACTTTTGGGTGAAGAGGAAACCCTAGAGGTAGAGGGAATAGAAGATCCACAATTATTTGTGTAAGATCCACTTGTATTTGACCAAGATCAGTTGGACTTATTAGCCTAGTTGTTCCCACTAGGTTATAGTCTCACAAAAAGGGGACTAAGAGGCCAAATTATGTCAATAATGTGTTTAATTTGAATTATTAAGGTGACATTGGCTAGAAAAGTAAATAAAAGATAATTGGCTATTATGAGAAAGTAAAGAAATAAACCTTATAAGCCAATTAAATAATCTAAGTGAAAATTAGAATGCTAGAGTATAAAAGAAGAGGAGGGCACCTCACTCCACGTTCTTTATCATTTTCTATTTGCAAATTTAGCTCTGGAAACTTGAGTGTTTTGAGGGTTTTGACTAGACAAACCCTAGATATCAGAATGGAGGTGAAATATCTCTCCTTTATTGATCCAAGATTCGAAAAGGTGGAGAAATATTCCACTTTCACCATTCTATTCTAGTTCATATCCATTTCTTGCACGATTTGTGAAGAAGGTCACAATTGTTGGAGGAATTCTGCAGAGAGGGGCATGCTGTCCAATCAAGGAGATTTTTATTTGGCTTCTGGGAGTGATATCTTGAAGAGATATGAGTTGGCTTGTGTTTGGATCACCTGGAGAAAATTTTATTGGTGCTTTTGGGGGTTTATAGAACCCATATTTATTTATTATCATAGTTGGGAGAATTTCCTGAAGGAGGGCACATTGGGGTTTAAGATCCAATGATTAGTAGTCATTTTTTTCATATACAAGAAAGGAATATCCTAATATCAGTTATCCATCATTCAATATACATTTTTGCAACAATTTCTTGTAGTTTGGATGCCATATCTAGTGAGGTTGAATTTCTAAGCAGATTTCCACCCAGTGAGGGGCGCAACTCAGCCAAAAGACTCATGCAGTGAGAAGAAGGGAAAGAGATTGATCTATTAAATCTTTGAATGAAACTAATGGAGGTTCAATAGAGTTCATAGCTCCCTCTTTATTGTCTCTTGGAGGAAACTAAGACAACATATTCTATCTTCTTTTGTATTTATAGATCTATTATTCTATTGTACCGAGGTCAGTTATTTAATAAATAAATTCATATATGTGTTGTTGTGGCTATTCTGTTGATTTATTCCTATTAGTATATTATTGTTATCATTCATTTATTTATTGTAAACCATTTAATTTTTGCAAACAAAATAAAACTAAACCCTAGCACAACTCAATAAGACAAACCTGCATACTGCTTGATAAAATATCACAACTAGAAACATAAAATTTTAAGGGTCTCCACTTGGGGATCTTATAGCGGTATCAGAGCATTAAATCCTCCCAGGAAGTGGGGATTTTCTCATGAAAGGATACAACAGGAAGAATAAATACATATGGGTACAGGAACTAGAAACAAATGGGGGAAATAAAGGAAGATACTACAGATAAGGAAGAGTCAATGGAACTTGAAAAAATAACACAGGAACTACAATATTCTATTGATAAGACATAATTTGTCATGCAACATCATTTGGATGAGACATTAGAGAACTTATCCAGGGAAAAGGATGAACTTAATTTATCCTTAAATTAGCCTTGACATCTATTGAACATGGAAAAGATCACTTGGTTACAACACTAGAGGAAGGAAAGGAAACAATTACACATATTCCCATTGAGATGGTACATGGTAGGGAACTGCAGAATAATGAAGGGAACAATGGGGCTAGTGGATCTCATGGAGGATATAGATATCACAGAGATACCAGTCATAGGGTCCATATTGAGGGTCAAAGTTTGTTTATGGGAACAAATAACAAGGTTCCAGGGATTAGCAGAGTCACGCCCAGGCCTTACATGCCTAGTTTCCTAGAAACACAACAATAGGATTCCCATATCCCATGATGTATGGAGATAGATGATAAATTTGAGGAATATGAGATGGAGTATGAATCCTTGAGTGCATGTTTGATTGGAATAGTTTCAGAATCAAATATAGAGGCAGGCATAGATATTTCCACATGGAAAAAATGATCTAGGACACAAAGAAAGAAAAATGGAGATTTCCCTATTTGATGGAGAGACCAAATGTTATGCAATGGAATGGGTACAAAATTTGGATGCTTATTTGTACTTAATCCCCATGATGGAGATGGATTCCATCAAATTTTCTACCTTATACTTGGAAGCCAAGGCCCATGAGTGGTGGTACCATGGGATGACTACTTTAGGACATGCACACATTACTTCATATGTATATTTCACATAGAGACTCATGGACATGTTTTATTAGGGAGATTGAGAGCTTCATTTCCATGAGATCACACAACTTAGGAAGACAAACAAATGAGGCATTCATAGAGGATTTTTAGAGGCTAGCATTGATTTTTCTAGATGTGTCAGAATCTACATTGATGATGCTCTTTTCTAAGGGACTGACATATCCATTGTGCAGTTGGGTCAAGTCTTTTAAGTCTACTTCCCTACAGGATGCGATTTAGAGGACTAGAGACTTGGAGGGGGAATATTCAAAAAACAAGTTTACTCCAAGGAAACCACTTTCTCTAAGAGGAAAATATTAAAGGGTGGTAGACAAAGGTAAGGGAAAACTTGATGAAGCTACAAAAAGAGACTTGATGAGGAATAAACTCTTCTATACTTGTAAGGAATCATGGGATCCATGACATAGATGCATGGGAAAGGGGAATATTCACTACATATAAGTCATTTCAGATAGTGAGGAGGAAGATTATGCTGGACATCTTCAAAACATGGAATAGACCCAAGAAGAAGAGGATCACACACATGAGGGAGAAGACAAAGAGACAATGCACAAACATGGAGGGGTTAAGAAGGTTGTTATAGCATCCATTAGTGGGGTACCAAAATTTATCACTTTTAGGATGAGATGGGTCCTCCAAAGACAAAGGGTCACAATACTTATTGATGGTGGTAATTTCCATAATTTCATTGATGTTGCATTAGTAAACAGGAGAAATATTCCCACTATTGAGTTTGAGGGGTTCTTAGTGCAGGTATAAGGAGGGTGCACCATTCCATGTGACAGGTACATTACACAAATGAGTCTTATATTGGGAAGGTACAACTTGACATAKGATCTATATGTGATGGACCTACTAGACACCAATTCCATAGTTGGGGTTCAATGGCTTAACACTCTAAGTCCTATTACCACCAATTAAAAATATATGGAGATTTATTTCAATTATAAAGAAGGAAGGAGGGTGACCTTGAAGGGAATGATAGAAAATGAGCCTAGGGCGTTCTCACCAAAATGAATGGAGGAAATATTCATATGAGAGGACATGACTTATGCATCATAATGTTTCATTTTGGTGCAAAGCACTAAGGAAGGGTGTTAACACTATTCACAGGATATATAGAGGATAATGGGTAAGCATGAAAAGGTATTTGGGAAAATTCCTCCAGGGAAGCCACCAAATAGGGGATTTGAACATACAATTGAGCTAGAAGAGGGAGGTAAACCAGTCATCACCACAACATACGGACACCCAAAGAGGTTCAAGGATGAAATTGAAAACTCCATCAAAGAGTTGTTGGACATGGGTCACATTAGGCCTAGTTCAAGCCCATTTTCATCTCCAGTTGTGTTGGTTAAGAAGAAATATGGCACCAAGAGGATGTGCATTGACTACAGGGAACTTAACAAAAAGAAAATAAAAAACAGGTGTCCAATTTATAGGATTGATGAGTTTCTTGATGATCTCCATGGAATAATATAATTTTCAAAGATTGATCTTCATTTTAGATACCATCGGATTCGGGTAATGGAACTTGATATTCACAAAAAAACCTTTAGATGTCATTATGGCCATTATGAGTTTTTAGGTGTGCCTTTTTGGATAACTAATGCACCCACTACATTTCAATATTGCATGAACTACATATTCAATAAGTTGTTGAGGAAGTATATTTTGGTTTTCTCCGATGACTTGCTAATCTATAGAAAAAATTGGGAAGATCACCTCAATCATCTCGATTAGATTTTGAGAATAATGGAGGATCAATCCTTGTATTCTGGGGAGTATAAATGTGAGTTTTGGATGATAGAGGTACTATATTTGGGGAATATCATTGAACAAAATGGGGTAAAAGTTCATCAGGAAAAGATACAAACCATTATGGATTGGTCAACAACCAGGAACATCATAGAGTTATGTGGATTTATTGGTATTTGCACCTATTATAGAAGGTTTGTTAAGGGGTTCTAAAAACTTTGTGTGCCCTTGACTAATCTAACCAGGAAAGGGGCATTTAAGTGCACTGAAGTATCTCAACCAACTTTCGAAAAAATGAAGAAATTTATGAGCATGTTCCTAGTCCTAGCATTAATAAACTTCTCTAATCCATTCATACTAGAGTGTGACATATCAAGGGAAGGAATTGGGGTGGTGCTTATGCAGAACACAAATCCTATTGATTTTGAGAGTAGAAAAATAATGGGGACCGAGTTTTTGTATACCATATATGATAAAGAGATGCTAGACATCATGCATGCACTAGCTAAGTTGAGATAATACTTGGTGGGAGTTAAGTTTATAGTTAAAGAATATCACAACAACCTTAAATACTTCTTGGAGTAAAAATACCTCAATGAAAGGCAACATAAGTGGGTAAGAAAAATCCAAGCCTACAATTTTGACACAGAATTTGTTAAGGGTAAGAATAATGTGGTAGCAGATGCATTATCTAGGAGGCCTACAACTTATTCTTTATCGGAAATTTTAGTTAAATGTAAATCACATCTACTAGTAGAATATTCCAAAAAAAAAAAATCTTGTGATCTTATGTATGTGAACACTATATATGAGAGGTTTTAGATTATAGATGATCTCATCTACTATAAGGGGAGAATTTAAATAGTACTATAAAACAAAATTAAGGAAAGGGTGCTAAGAGAATTTCATGATTCACCATTAGCAGGGCACCAAGGGTTCCTCAAAACTTAGATAAAGATTAGAAAAATATTTGTATGGAAAGGCCTCAAAGAAGATGTCATGGATTATATCAGGGAGTGCACAACTTGTCAGCAAAATAAGGTTGAGAATATTCATCCTACAGGGTTGTTACAACCAATACCAATTCCATCACATAAATGGGAGAGTATATCTATGGATTTCATCACAAGTTTTATCAGAGTGTAGGGAAAGGATGGAATATTTGTATTTGTGGATCGATTGAATAATTTTTCAGATTTATTTTCCATATCCATGGAGTATAGTGCATATCAGGTAGCAGAGATTCTCTTCAAAGAAATATGTAGGCTACATGGGTTTCCCAAGAATATTGTGAGTGACAAGGATAACATATTCATGAGCACTTTCTAGTAGGAGTTATTCAAACTTTTTGGCACTGAATCGACTTCTAGTACAAGATACCACGAAAATACTAATGAAAAAATGGAAATATTCAATAAATGGGTGGAAGGGTATCTCATAAATTATGTGGCATGGAAACAGAGGGATTGGATCAAATGGATATATCTAGGGGAGTATTGTTACAACACTACTCACCATAGGTCCATTGGAATGAAAACTTTTAGAGAATTGTATGGCTATGATTCACTCACCTTCATGGAGGTTTTGCTTGGAGATATACAGGCTCCCATGGATAGTTATTGGATCCAAGTGAGTTAATAAATTTTTTAGGAGATTAAGGATCACTTGTAGAAATCTCAAAACCAATAAAATCTCTATGCGGACAAAAATAGGGTGGAGCATAGTTTTTCCATAGGGGACTCGAACTATTTGTAGTTGAAACCATATCAAAAGACATCCATCAAAAGGAATGGTGTGGAAAAAAATCAAACCTCATTTTTATGGTCCATACAAGGTGAGTAGAAGAGTTGGGGAGGTAGAATATGAAATTGAACTACCACCAGGAAGAAACATCCACAATGTATTCCATGTGTCATGCTTGAAGAAGGCATTGGGTAAAAAAGTAGAAATTATAGAGGATCTACCACCACTTGATGAGGAGGGCCAATTGATTATAATCCATAAGGATGTCTTGGAATTCAGAGAGAAAATTTTGAGAAAAAAGAGCTTCAAGGAGTATCTCATAAAATGGAAGAATATTCTAATTGAAGATGCTTCTTGGGAAGGTGAACATGTTTTGCAGCACATGGATTCAAAATTGCTTGTGGACAAGCAATTTCAATAAAGAGAGATTATAATATCCCCTTCTATTTAACCAAGATCACGTGTACTTAGTAGCCTAGTTGTCCCCACTATGCTATAGGCTCACAAAAAGGGGACTAAGGGGCCAAATTATGTCATTAAGGTGCTAAACTCAAATTATTAAAGTGACATTGGCTAAAAAAGGAAACAAAAGATAACTGGTTATGATGAGAAAGTAAAGAAATAAACTTTAGAATAAAATTAAATAATTTAAGTGAAAATTAGAATGTTGGAGTGTAAAATAAGAGGAGGAAACCTCACTCCTCATTCTTTATCATTTTCTAATTGCAAATTTAGCTCTGGTAGCTTGACTATTTTGAGGTTTTTGACTAGACAAACCCTAGAGATTAGCATGGAGGTGAAAGATCCCTCCTTTCCTAATCCAATCTTGGATAAGGTGGTGAAATATTCCACCCTCACAATTCTATTCCAATTGAGATTCATTTTTTGCATGATTTGTGAAGAAGGGCACAATTGTTGGATGAATTAAGTAGAGAGGGGTGCACTTTCCATTCAAGGAGAGTTCAATTTGGCTTCTGGGAGTGATATATTTAAGAGATAAAAGTTGTATTGTGTTTGGATCGTCTTGAGAAACTTTTCTTGGCACTATTGAGGGTTTCTAGCACCCATATTTATTTATTATCAGAGATGGGAGAATTTCCCAAAGGAGGGAACACTAGAGGTTTGAGATCCAATGATTGGTAGTCATTTTTTTCGTCTAAAGTCATGGAATCTTGTCATATGAGTTAGCCATCATCATATATACATGTTTGCAACCATTTCTTGGAGTTTGGAGGCCAGATCTAGTGAGGCCGAATTTCTAAGGGGATTTCTAGCCAATGAAGGTCGCAATGCATCTAGAAGACACATGAAGTGAGCATAAGGGAATGTGATTGATATATTAAATATTTGCATGCATCTACTGGAGGTTCATGAGATTTTATATCTCCCTTTTTATTGTATCTTGGAGGAACCTACAACCACATCTTCTATCTTCTTATGTATTTCTATATCTTCTCTTATATTGTAGTGAGGTCAACAATTTAATAAATAAATTCAGATTTGAGTCGTTGTGGCTATTCTCTTTATCTATTCCTATTTTTATCTTATTTTTATTAGTCATTTCTTTCTTGTAAACCATTTACTTGCTGGAAAAAAAAAA